>CABFOQ010001324.1:0-12244 GCA_900660455.1 Gephyroberyx darwinii | reverse complement strand
CTGGAGGTAGGTAGTGGATGAGCCGGGGCTGGAGGGGTCACTGGTGGCAGTGGTGGAGCTCTGGGTGGGCATGGCAGGTAGAGAGGGGTCCTTGGGGAGGGAAGAACCAAAGAGCTCTTCAACAGTGATCTGCTTCACAATCGTATGGGAGCTCTGGTAGGGAAAGAGAACAAACCTGTGAGGAACTGATACTGAGGATGGAATCAAAAACATAAGAGTATGAAAAAAGCAGGCAAAACAGCTTCCATTAGAAATGAGAGTCGTATGTCCAAAAGAATAATAAAAACTATAATAAAGGTTTTTCTTGAACCATTTGCAGGAAATTCTGATATCGACAAGCCGTCAAAAATGTCCTGCAAAATATTTTCCTCCAGGTGGAATTTTTCTGAACTCTGATTTGGCCAAATGTGACATGTGACAACTTGGTACAGATCAGTCACCAGGACTACCGTTACCTTAAACCATATCAAATCCATTCCTCTAAAAGTAAAAAAAGAAACTGAGCTTAAATGTAGAGGTTGGGCAGTTTATTTTGTGTGTATTTTAAAGTGTATGTTTGTATGTGTGTACCTTCTCAGGTTGTGTTGTGCTGTGGGTATGCTCAGTAGCGTGGACAACTGGTTTCACACTTGGCTCTGTAGTACTGGACACATCCGTTTCACCTGTCTGATTCTGAAGGACACACACACACACACATTCACAAAGCCGGAAATGTGACTATCAATCTTTCAAAAGAGCAAGAGTCACTTTAAAAAATGACAGTGATAAAAAGGTTGACCAACAGTAGGGGTTGGGCAATTGGTAATGGAATAAAATAAGACTCTACCTCTGGGTGCACACACAATAATCCAGGATTTAATAACACTCTAATCTCAGATGTGTGTGTATGTGATGACTTGTGAGTCACTGCTTGTGTGAGTAACACCCATGAATGTGTGAGGAAGAGATATGCGTGGGATAAAAACTATCCAAAATCCACTCTCCAGACTCTGGTGTCTCATATTTGTGTGTGTGTGTGTGTGTGTGTGTGTGGTTGAGGATCACTGCTTGCTTGCACATTAATGCCTTACATTCAGGTGTGTTGGCCTAGAAGAAAAAAGAATGACAACTGGACAGTGATTGCCACAGGAAGCCAGAACTGGTGTGTGACCCACTTGCAGTGAGAATTTGTGGTCCTGTATCGCTAAATGAATGAGGCATGTCTCAGGGTTAGGAGTCAGCCAGGCTAAAAAAAAAAAAGTATGTCGCCATAGTTCTAGGGCGCTTTCACCCTCTTCACCCAAGAATATAACCAACAAGTTACGTGTCTGTGTGTGTGTTTGCAGCGTTCTTACTCTGTGGTACTCCTCCTTGGCTTTGCTGAGGAGTTCTAGGATGTCGATGGGGCGTGGCTCTGTGACGCCATTGGTCCTCCCTGGCCCCGCCCTCTCCGGCGAGTGCCTCTGGGCGTGGTCCGCTTCCTGTTTCACAATCCTGGGAGAGGAAAGAGGAAACTCACTAGCCATCACACACTAGCTCCAGCTAATTTCTCTCCCTCATACTATCCCACCTGAATAGTGCAACCCTGTAAGCCAAGACCTTGTGATGGGAAATAGAGCTGCTTTTGAGAAATTTGCCATTCAAATACTATCCCGTCTCATCCGAACACAGATGTTCACACACTCCTGCTACTCACCTGACCATGAGCTGAGCAATGCGTTGGCAGTCCTTCTTGTCATAGAACCAGATGCTGTAGATTCCCACTGCAGGAAAAAACAACAGACAAATTACAATTGTTGGTCTTAAGAAGAAAATTATCTTACTGCTGTTTTTGTGTTAAATTAAATGTTTCCGTATAGCCAATAGGAGACTAAAAATTACTATAGACAATTAGAGACCATTTTAACTGTGCAGCCCTAGTACAGTAAATAAAATGATGGTGCTTCATGAGAATATACATTATCTCCTGGTGTTCATTTCTTATGTTTGTCCACCAAAACGTTACAACGTCTCAATATTGGTACAAAATGATTGACTGATGAATGGTTTTGATTTGAGACCGTTGTTGCCGTTAATGTAACCACTGCAATTAATAAAAAGTGTTGCAAATATTCGATATTACTATGTGACAGCCATATTTTATGAGGAATAAAGCACAGGAAAATGAGAATAAGTGTGTGTTGTAACACACTATACAGGGTTACATACAGGACGTCAGCAATTTACCGTGCAACAACATGTGACAAGAATGTAAGTATTACATTGCATGTGTTGTGGTGTGTGTGTCATGAACTACTGCCATGCGTTCAAGGTCCCTCAAGAGGCTGAGGTAACCTAGCAACCTGAGTGTTTGCCTCCCTGCAGCATCTGCCTCAGGGAATCTGGAAGCATGTAAACAGGTGTGGGTGTCAACAGGTGTGTGTGTGTGTATGTGTGTGTGTGTGCGTGTGCAAGTAAATGTGTGTAAGCAGGTCTCTCTTCAAGACTTTGAGAAGTTCGAGAAGTGCATTCCAATCTCAAGACAGTACATTCACCAATACTCCAAGAGGCTTACAGCAAGACACCAAATACATTTTCAACAATATCTGTAGGATCCACTGTCCCTCTGTAGGACCTTCTACTCTTCTATCACCAACCTGCATCCTCCCTCTCTCCTTCCTTCCCTCCTCCGTTCCTCCTTCTCTCTTCCTAGATCATAGTAGAGGGAGGAGTCTGAGGGCTATCTAGAAGACACAGCTCCCTCTCAGAGGATCAGAAGCCTGCAACCTACACAACAACAACCACACCTTAAGGGGAAATCGACCATAACGACACACAGACAAGCTTTCAAAACACGCTTCAATGTCTGGGAAGCAAAGGCAGCTTAGCCAATAGGTTGCATGATTGTGTCTACACAGATGAAGAGCAGAAATGCACTGAGGAAAACGTATGCACGTGAACTAGATAAGCTATCAAACCTGACAGGAGAGGACAGCGTCAGGGAGAAGTTATGCCAACCAATCGACCTGAGGGGATTGTCAGCGCTGCCAATGCTAGGGTGCCCCTATAACACAACTTTAAGAAGACGATCGTCAAACATTGTTTTAGTCACTGCTGTACTGTGTTTTATCTGCGTGTGAATTAAACCACCTGGAGGAATTAAAATGACAACACACTTTGGACTGCTGCTGGAGACTGGCAACCAGAGAAGCTGAGCTGGCCTGGACACCGATGAGGAGTTGCATTATGCCTACCATACCAGCCAGGCTGATGGGCAAACCATGTCCGAAGGGGGAACAGTCTACGCTGACATTGTCCCTGGCCATGTTATTTTTTCTGATTAGCAAGCAACTGGGAAAGCAATCAAATTCCTTAATCCTTGCCTCAATAAAACTCCTGTTCAGACTGCTAATAGATTGCCTTGGTGGCAGCGCTGTCAATTACTTTCTGAAGATCTGAGGAATGCCATCACTCCTTACTAAAGGAATACGTTACTCTTTTACTTCCTGTCCAACTCTTTTCATGACCTCAGACAACTGCACAGAGCCAAGCAGCAACAACACGACTTTAAAAATACAGGCAACAAGTCAAGAGGCTGTCAGATTCAGCAAACAAACCAACAGTTTTGTTGGCCGTCGCCCCAATGCAGAATGATTCAAACTGTGGACTGAGCTAAAACTGTTATAGTCTGGTTGGCCTATGTGAGGTCATGGGTGGAAAAGAGTCATCAGACAAGGTCTTCTTGCATAATGTGACTCCACAACCCCAAAATGATCTCAGGCAGAGAAGTGCAAAGAGCAAAGAAGTGTTTCAGAGGACCCTGGGGAGATGTCTATTTGGTGTTTTCAGAGGTATTGTACTGTGTGTGAACAGTGTGTGTGTGACAGTGAGCATCAGCAACCCCCTATGGAGGTGTCTACTTAGTGCTTTCAAAGGAACACAGTGTGTGTCTGTTTGTGAGAGAGTAGTGTGTGTCCTGCAGAAACCTTGCATCTTCTAAAAGTAGCCTATTCAGTAATTAAGAAACACTGGTGGTTTTCCTATTGATATTAGTTAATTTGTGACATTTTGCACTGCATTTACAATGGTCTGGTGTAGTCACAGCGTCAGTACAAGCGTCAGCTCTCAATTTCAGCAAAATAATCAATCATTACAAAATGGGATGTACAAGGTTTTTGCAGGACACTGATGGTATGCATGTGCAGCGTGTGTTTTATGTTTGATTACTTAGTTCTGCAGGCAGGCAGTTCCCTTGTCCAAACAATAGCTCTAGGAACATTGTGTTTATGATTGCAAAAGACATTATTCTAACAGGATATTACTTTAAACCACATCACAACTCCTTGTACTTTGTCGTCAAAGTATCTGGACACAATCATGTTGTGCTTTGAACTACAGAAAGGTACACACCGAAGCACATACAGACAGACATAACCCAACAATTTCTTCATAAATCTTTCAGTCTTTCTTAGTTATCATGATAGCTCAAAAAATAAACAGCAGCACTTAAAACAAAACTGGACTTGAAGTGAACTTGCATCACCTATAAATCATCAACCCTTAGACAGTGTTCGTACCTGCTGCCAGTGGAATAGTGCACAATGTTTCTGGAATCGCTCAGTCACCACCAACCTTTCTGTCTCTCTTTGCATACACAGTTCAGTCAGCAGCATCTTCTTTATGAATTTGATTGCCTTTTAGGGTGCTGCAGGGCCTAGCCTGTACTTAAGCTCTCCTTTGAGTAAAAGTCTTAACTTTTTTAATCCAGTTCCAGGGCACATCTCATAATTGTTTGGAAAAGCCACACACAAAAGGAACTAACAAAAAGATTATACAGCTGGAAGAAGAACTGAAGACCTACCTATATAAATGAGGGGGAACGAGTATGAATAGAAATCACAAAGTGGGGCTGCAGTAGGAAGACCCATCCCTAATTGAGACTCTGTATGTTCACCCAAATTAAATTCTGGTGTCGGGTATTGACAATTCTCCACCCACAGGAAGTAAATTTAACTGAAACTGAAAGATTTAAATCCATTCTCCGTCCAGAGAAAGCTGGACTCACCAACAGTACATCTCTTAGCCGCTCTCATCCCTGTGGTATTATTTTGTGTAACGTGATCACAGACCGGCAAGGTTGGTAAACACTGGCGTTCTGTGTGCAGTTTACTGACATCGCATTAAATGATTTCTGGGTATTGACATTTACATTTTTCAAACGGTTATCTCTCACTCCCAGTGCATAAAGCTGCCGAGAGCAGCTTCAATGTAATATATTTGTTTGATTTTCTTTAGACATGCAATGGTATGATCATTGCAAGACAGTAGTAAATTAAAGGATACAAGCAAAAAAGCAAGGAATCCTCTACAGAAACACTGAAACACGGCACACAAATATGAATCAGCTCTCTGTGTCTACTGTCTTGAGGTAGCTATTATACCGGCTACTCACAATTGGCGTTCCTGTAGAGCAGGAAGGGATCCTGCAGCTGGAACTCCAGGTCTTTGTTGATTGGCTCCACCAAGTTCTCTGTACTTAGTCGGTTCATTATAGTGAAGCCATGGTGAGGGGAGGCAGACCTAGAACGGATGAAGATTATATGTGCTGTAATATATGACTCTGGCAGTAGAAAACATTGGCATCATCTCTCTCTGATATTGACTGATGACTGGTGACTTATTTGAGTAGGTGAAATCAATATGCAATGATGGCTTCCACCTCGAGATCACCTGGTCATTCTACTCCATGAAAGGAGGCGGTCATAATGTTTTGTTCTTTCAGTGTGTAAGCTATGGAGAGGGATATGGGGTTGGCCATGATTGAGAGATTATAAACAGTGCTATTATCAGAACAACACAAAATTACAGGACACAACAGGGATCAAAACAGAATAACCTTTCAAACGAAACTAAATTGAGTCCAAACCACTAAAGTCCTAATAAAACAAGAATAATTATAAGAGGAGGTAAACTTGGAAGGACTAGAGAACAAAATACTGTACGTGGACATGTCTATAGTAACTATGTTGTATGTTAGAATACAACCTCCATATATGAATTAGTACAAAGTAAGATCATATTTAATGACATCGCATGGTGGCTAACGTTACATCTTAACCAAAGGACTCCATGTTTGTTTACGCTGATTGCGGCCTACACACGTGCGTAAGAATACGTCAACTACGTACAACAGAGCAATGTAAACAAGCTAACGTTATACAGCATGTTGCCTTGTTTTAGCTTCACATCGTACTCACAAGTTAAATTGTTAAAACGATGTATGGTCTTACCTGGAATAAACAAATAAGGTGCCCTCGATTTCGGTTTTCTCCTGAAATGTAAAAATATCAGTCAAAATACACACAACACAGCACTTAGAACATGCCGAACATAAAACTGTTGTTAGCAACCGTCATTTTGTTATCTAGCAAGCCAGTGTTTAACACGGAAACATTTGCGTCAAAATAGTTTATGTGTTGTTGTGTCTAAAATGTTTGGTATCGTTCCAGTTCACTAAACACTAACATGTTTGTTGTCCTGTTTGTTGTTGTTGTTAGCGATGGGCTAGCATTAGCATGCTACGAAGGGTACTTCGTTTCGACACCTCTAGAACACGAAACGGCTGGATGTTTTACAAACTTACCCATTCATTCGCTTTAGAGTTGAAGTTGTACAGTGCTACCTGACTGGTAACATCGAGTAGTTTGTTTATATACGGGTCTTGTCGCTGTAGAGCTGCTAAGCTCATGAGATGTCCAGCTTTAGCGGTCTCCATCTTGGATGTGGTTGCTGCTCCCGCACGGAACGTTTTCTGCGAACACTTATTTCCCACTGTCTCCGGAAAGCATGGCTGCCAGAAAAGGTTCCTAGCAGTTTATTTATTCCGCAGAGATTAGTCTAAACGTGATTTAGGCGATTCCCAGTTTGTGAGTTTGCTAGTGAGCTATGGAATATTGCTAGAAATTAGATCAACGAATACAAAAGAATCAGTTTCTATCCCAAATCCTCCAGTTTATAGTCCAGGGTTCAAACCCAGGAATGTAATGAATTATGGAGTATGTTGGATACTAAAAAGTTGAGGCAAACGAAATTGTACATGGGGCGTTCTAATTTCCGTTGTCCTTGTGAGATCTTATTAGAAACACATGAGGAGAATAATTTTGACAGTTTCTAGTTTCTGTAGAAAAGTCATATACATGATCAGACAATATACAGTACTTGTCAAGAAAACCACAAGGTGGAGCTGCGATACTAATTTTATGAGGTACAAGATATTTCACAGAGGCCACAGGTAGTGACTAGCTTTCCTCGGGCACAATCTAAGCACCTGTCTGCGTTTTACAGAAAGATCACAAGACAAGTATGGTACAAACTCAACCCTATACAATCAGTTTAATCTAATCACAATACATTTCAATTAATGGGTTAAACACAGCGAGATACTTGTTTGTAGGTGGATCCACAACATGTTTTAACGTGTCAGTTTAAACTTTATATCAATCCAACCTAGTGAAAGAATGAAACTGACTTAATGACAAGAAATATGGAAGAAAATGGAAAAATTAAGATCATTAACCTATATAAACTGTCATCCAAGGGAATCCAAATAGGCTATATGCCTGTACTGTAGACATTTGGATAGAATACTTAGAGTCATAATATACAATCCTATTTTATAAAAACTCCCCGATCAGTTACTGGGTTTGAATTCAGCTGCAGCTGTCTGCTTTACCTGCCTGTGTTGAGGGAACATTGGAAAAGGGATTATAATTGGAGGATTACCTGCTGCCGTAAAATCCTCGCTCAGGTAATCCAATCACTGGTAACCTTCCAGCAGAGCTCCACAACTCATTTCCTCTCGATTCGCAGCGGAATGAGGGCAGAAAACGGCGCTATGAGGCCCCAGAAGAGAGCCAGGTGACAGAATGCCGTTTATTATAAGGGGAAGAGCCCTGAGGGGTAAGTTGGCACAGACGGATGACTTGTAATTGTTGTTTTAGCCAGAGGAACAGGAGACGGGGAGCTAGGGAGCCTAGTAGTTTTCTTGTTAGCGCATACCCACGATTCCCCTGCTAACTTTAAATCATAGGAGTTGATAGAAAAGTGACAGAAAATACTTTACTACCATGTCCCATAATTCGCCCATTTTATGGGCGAGTTATATAGCCTATCCTAGGTAGACATTCAAGAAAATATAAATGAACTGAGAACATGGGGAGAAATACAGATTAGAGAGCGTCAGTAGATAGTACAGCCAAATGTCGAGTATGATCTATTAAGATCTAGTAAATCTGAATTCAAGGTTAACTCGCCTAACTTGGCTCACTAGTACATTATGTAGGCCTATGCTTATGCTTACATTACTTCAATTGTGTGTGTGTGTGTGTGTGTGTGTGTAACAACTTTTATACAATGATCATATTTTTAGCACTGTATTGCATGCTGTTGGAATTTATTGCCAAACATTTAGATAAATACATCAAGATCACTGTGCAGGTTTTGATCCGTTACATTTATATGGCTTGCTTTATTATTACTACACAGAGCAATTTCTAAAGTACAGGACACCAGCCGACTACATCGCTGGCAGGCTCACAGGCTGTTTGCTGTCCTCTCCCCCGCTTTGTAAACGGATTACTGGATGTCCGTATTTCAGATATACACCCTCATAGCAGTCAGTGTCCAGGAAAATAAATTAAAAATTGAGTAGTTTTATATGAAAACATCTGTATTTATTCCGCTCCTTTTCTTTTGGGTTTTATTTGTTCCTTGGAGTTGCTAGGTCCAAGCTTCTCTGTTTGTATTTCATCTCTCTCTTTTTTTAATCATTTGTGCAACTGAACTCAACCTACCCCCCCACCACACACACATACACACACACACACACACACAAATAATAATAATAAAACTATAAAAATAAATAAATCCATAAACCAAATTAAGTTAAAACAATTGATCAAGTCATTTGAATCATAACTTTATTTTAGGCAGCAATAGGTGTCTCTACAGTGATTCATATCCAGTGCGTCTAACTTCTATCTGTCTTCATTCCCATCCAGAGAGAATAATCGACACCAGTCGATTGACTGCTCTGTGTGTGTGTGTGTGTGTGTGTGTGTGTGTGTGTGTATGTATGTATGTATGTGTGTGTCTGTGTGTGTTGGATCTGCTGTGAATCGGCAGGCAGGCACCCGGATGTGGCAAAAATGTTCTCTCAGGGATTGCGTTTGGTGGAAATCACTTTATAATTCAGGTTAACAGCTCGATTTACACTCGTACGTCGACACCTTTCGATGTTTTTCCGACGATGAGTTGGATTTAAAACGGATTTTTCCAATGTGGATTCGAGGATGCAAGAAGCAGATGAACAGTATGAAGGTAAAATCCGTGCATGACGCGCCGGGGACAGTTGGAGCGCTGGAAGTAGGGAGGCGGCGCGCTAGTTTGGTTTATTCTAGGGGTTGTTTAGTTATTTATTTATTTTTTTAATTATAGGGGCTGAGTGTCTGTCTCCTAGTTGCCCCCCACCCCCACACTTATTTTAGCCCACAGAATAGGAGTTAACCTTGTGAGCGCTTGTTGTAGACTGCATGATTGGCAATAGCATCTGATCAAATCCATTAGGAACTTAGTTGTGGCTTGTTCTCAGGAAAAAAGTTATGTTTTTATTGTAATGCTCATTTATACACTAGGCGTTTGGGGCCATATGGCAGTTATGAAGGATGCTGTGGATCCAGGCGCTCTTTAGAAGTGAGCGGCGCTTAGCTAACTTTTCACGCAGATCACGTTAAGCTTCTTATGGCTGCGTAATTATCATGATATGACTCTGGTTTAAAAAACTTCCAGTGAACGGTTTTTGAACAACACTAAGTAAAGTGGGGAACCAAAAGGGTAAAGTCGCATCAACAGTTGTGCTCCAGCAACGTGGGGCAGATTTGCTACAGCTATCAGTTACTACTGGGAAGGGATCATTCCTGTTTGCAGATATGCAGCCAAAGCTTTGGATGCCGTAATTGTCAAACAGGCTGTGATCATCATCTTTAAATAGCTACTGGTCATTTTGCTCGTAGGTGGTTGTGATCAGACAGTATAAGGAGGGATGTGGAGGGATGGCTTGTCTTATAGCTACTTAAAATAAGTCCCGCATCCTCTTTAGTTAGAAAATATTTTAAAGGGGGACTTGAGGGGAAGTACTATACCTAACCACCATTCATTATGTACAACTTTATCAGTGCTAACAAATTATATTTCAATTTAACTTTAAGGTGTATTCTATTTTCATTGAACTTTAGGGTATCTGCAGAGAGGCTTGGCTTCACAATATGTTGTCATTAGCTGTCAAAGGAACGGTTAGCTGGTCGCTGTAGTTCCTCATCCTGTGACATGGCTCATCACATCTCTCTCTCTCTCTCTCTCTCTCTCTCTCACTCTCACTCACTGTGAACAGGGATGACGATTTGATGATACACTGACATGTTACTCACGTGTCAATTCACCTCACCTCTCTGAAACGCTATATTTTTTCTGTCATCTCGATTGGAGTTTGAGAGCTATCTTTTTTTTTTGGCAGGTTTCAAATTTTTTCTAAATGTTGACTAGCAGTGACAGTCGGTACTGATGTGACACTGTTGTAGTGTTGCAGAGAAGACACTGTGTCAAGGGCACTGTCCTTTTCACTCGTGGTTTGCATTGATTTTAATGACTCTCTCTCTCTCTCTCTGTCTGTCTCTCTCAGTCATGCACCCTGTCCTGCGCCCCCCCCCCATACTACACCAAACCAATCTTCTTTTTCCCTCTTCTCACTTGTCCAGTTTTTCCTTATTTGTGTATCATCATCTTCAAGTTCAACATTATTTGTCACAATGGGCAATTGGTTTTGCAGCAAGCAGTAAAGCTGCACTACAGAAACACTTCTTTAAGTACTTTCAACTTAGAAGTTTTATTTTGACACGCTTAAAGAATTCAGTGCTACAACCTCCATTGTCCACATTGGTGTTTTTTTCCTCAAAAGATTGTTTTGTCAAAGGGCTGGTTGCTGAATTGTATAATATAATGGTGGAAAACCATAAAGATAACTCTGAAAGTAAGAGACAGGAGTGGATACAAGACCTACAAGATGAAATCTTAGAAGATGAATGGGGTATAATACATTACATTACATAACATTCCAGTCATTTAGCAGACGCTTTTATCCAAAGCGACTTACAATAAGTGCATTCAACATAGGTAGATAGAGAACCACTAGTCACCAGAAAACGCAAGTGCATTTCCTTCCTCAACCAGCATCTAAGAGCAGAACCAGTGTTAAGGTAAAAGTGCAATAAGTTAGCTACCTACTTTTATTTAAACAAATGAGACAAATAAGTGAAGCAAATAAACAAGAGCTAAGACAAATAAGTGAAGACAAATAGGCAAGTGCTAAGAGTGCGAAGAGGTATAATATGCTCAAAGGCACAAACACAAACCATCAATACTGGACTGAGATTATTACAATATAATTGGTTAATGAGAACGTATATCACCCCTGTGAAGTTAAATAAATTTGATCCTAATATTTCTGATCAATGTTATAAGTGCAATACTCATCAAGGTACTTTATATCACTGCTTGTGGGATTGTGAGGAGATAAACATTTTTTGGAATGATACGCTTTATCTTTCAAATACCCCTTTTCCATACTGTGTGAAATACGGTGAAGAATAACTAGGCTAATCTCTTGTGAGGAATGTGTGCTGTACTCTTCTTCTCATTGTAAATCTTTGTCCTTTTAATTTTAATTTGATTTTTAACCAATTATTTACTTTTCAAATGATAATATATTATTATACTATTATTCTATTATTTTATGTAATGCCATATGTTCAACTCGGGGGAGGGTTCAGTTATGTATGTACAATGTCTGATTGTAAAAAATCAATAAATATATGTTTAAAAAAAAAAAAAAAAGTTGCACTAAGCAAAATTTTAATAGAAAAATACACTTGTTGTATCAGCCTATATCACAAAGTAGTGCTGCTACTTCCCATAGTTATGGGACCTGTAGTTATAGACCTATCAGCTGGGAATTTTCTGACTTTCGGAACCTCATCACCACCACCAAACGCACACACACGCACACACACACACACACACACACACATGCCAGCATCTAAAGGTTTTGCCCAGAATGTTACATCATCATGAATATCATCTTCTTTCCCCTCCCTCTCTCCAGGGGCGCAGTATGCCAGCAACACCAAAGCTGCTCCCTCTGGTTACACCTCAGCGCTCTGGTCAGAACGCTCCT
>CABFOQ010001321.1:0-12567 GCA_900660455.1 Gephyroberyx darwinii | reverse complement strand
GGGGGGGGGGCGAAATGTGTGTATGAGCGGGAGAGGATGAATGTGAACAGGCAGAGATGCTAACAGGAGAAGAAGAGAGACAGAGAGAAACGGCAGAGGCAGCAGTACCTGTTGGGCCTGGGCCTGGTTCTGGAGGAGCATCTGGAGCAGCGCAGCAGAGAGTGCAGGGTTGGCCAGCAGTGGTAAGGTAGGAGCTGCCCCGAGGAGACCTGCACACCAAGAGAACATCACGGTTGATGATACCAAAACAAATCCTTTAGTAAACGATATAATTAATTCAGTGTCCATAGAGGTAGTGAGGATCCTCGCCTTGTTTGCGTCCCTGGGTCAACGGGCTGAGCAGCATTTTGAGGGTAGCAGGGTTACTGAGGCCTGTGAGGATCTGCATGGCTGAGGGCTCTGGGAGGAGACCTTTACCTCTGTTTACAGCCTGGGAGGGAGAGGGCAGAAGACAGTTATATCATTAGTGCACCTATGCTTTGGGTCTTATGATGGATGCCTATCTGACAGAGTTAGAGAGGGACTTGACTACCATGGTTTGGGCGGCAATCAGAGCAGCCAACATGCTTCTTCCAGGAGGACCAGGGGCACAGAAGGACACCCGGATGTGTGTCCCTCCAAGTATCCTGCCATCAGTGAGGCGCTGCACCTCCTCGGCCATCTCTGCTGTGGCAAAATCCAACACCGCAAACCGCCGGAAACTTCCATCCTGTCCCTGAGCCAACTGTGGAGTGTAAGAGAAAAAAACAAACAAACAAACAATAATTCCACACAACCAGTCCAGAGCTGCTGTCAATAACAAGATGATCATCATGAGAAGCTCTCAGAAAAGTAACTGCTGCAATATATAGCATTTTAGGTATCCATGATGTGGTGTGAAATAGTCACACATATAGTTTTCCTATTGATAGGCCTATACAGACTTTCAAATGTATTGACTAGCCAGTCTATGATGTATCATCATAGAAAGGAAAATCAAAAGTTGTATGTCTCCACTTAGGCCAAATTATCACTACAAAAATGTGTTGAAATTCACATTATCTCACATCATATTCTTTTATTATTGAAAAGCCGATGGGTTAGGGGGAAATTAAGTCACTTGCAAGTGTTTTACATTCTGGTTCACCTCCAGTAGTTTCCTATATGTTAGGCATTTAGATTGCAAAATGCCAGTTCATTTTCTCTTACACCCAACTCTGCTTTGACATTAGGCAGTTTTAGGTGTGCGAGCCCTTTAATTTGAAACTCTCAGATGATTCAGCCTCAATTTTTCTCTTGTCCTCAAAGTACCAGATAAAATGTTAAACCATCCTGAACATATTTAAGCCACCCCTAGGACATTACAATTGAGTTATGAGCCCTCATTTATTAATATTCTGAATTCAATACAATTATTACTGACTAATATAATAATACCTCCTAGAAGATGTTAAGCGTCTAGTTTAGTTTCCTTCTCATAGGCTTAGATCTTCAAGGGCCCTCACTCACCACCCATCAGTACATAAGGTGTCACACTTTTAACCTCCCCCACAGCAGCTTGTTAAAATGAGTGCTCGAGTTCCCTTGAATTATCATGTGACCTTTGAATTATCACAGCCTTTGACACAATCCTCACATAACAGGAACCAACAGAAAGTATTACTATGCATGTCATGCTAAAAGGACACTGCTCTCTCCCATTCCAGAAAGGCCTGCTGAATGACACCACCTGGGGGAGTCAGGTGGTCATCGCCATAGAAACCAGCTATGCTCATTGCTATAGAAACTTGGGAGTGGCCGCATGAAAAGCAGGGCAAAGGTGAGCTATTGAGAGATTAATTATGAAATACCATTTAACAAAAATAAGGATTTCTGCTGCTATCTGTAACAAAAAACTTTTGATCACAGCTTCATTGCCAATTTTAAAATTTTCTAGTAACAATGACAGCACGTACTACATCAGAGGGCTTTCAGTCAATGGGTTGGTTTAAATGGCCGTGAATGGTCTAAATCCAGAGCAGCTGTACAATGAAACTCTTAATGTAATAGAAGAAAGGAAGCCAAACTAATTCTAATGTCAAGTGGAAGGGCACATTCTGTTTGCAACTTAACTTCCAATAAAAGTGGCACTATATGCATTAGTCACAACAACACGACATACTGGTATTTGCAGAGCATTTAGTGAGTGTGTGGCGAATTTGACCTGGCAGAAAATTGGCGCATGGGTGTCAGCCAGGGCATTGCGTAGGTCTTGGGCTGTCAGTAGGCTGGGGGGTAGGCGGTCCACACACAGGCATCTGGAGTGCAGCAGTGGGAAGGTGAGGGAGCCCACCTCGGTCCAGTGGACGTACAGCATGCGAGAGCCCAGCTGTTTCCCAAGAAGCTCTGACTTGGCCCGTGCTGCAGAGTCCTTCTTCATGTACTCCACGAACCCATATCCCTTGGAGTGGCCAGTGGAGGCACTGTAGACCAGGAAGCAGCGCTCCAGGTTACCAAAGGGTCGCACCAACTCTTCAAATTGCTGCTGGGTGAAGGCATGGGGTAAGTTGGCAATGCACAGCAGAGCGTCTGTAGGCTGCAGCTGCACAGAGATCTCCCGGTCCCGTAGCACATGCTGGTGGAACTCTTTGATGGCACATTGCGCCTGTTCGCCATTGAGCAGTGTCACGAATGCTGCGGGTGGTGAGGGAAAGAGAGAAGGCACAGAAAATTTGCCGTGAAGTGAGTGGGTGACTACATTTGTGCAGTAAGCGTGAATGACAAGCTCAAAATAGAGCAGATTCTGTTTTCATAAATGTCTCAGAAAGTGAGCCTTGGTTGTGACACCAATCATTTCTCCTCTAGCACCGCTGATAAAAGACAGTGCTGGTGATACGATTACTTTAGACACCAGCTTTCATAGCTTTACATTGTTACCCCACTTGAAACTAGGTTAGTTGTGATAGTGGCAGACCAGAGTCTCTGAGAAACCAAATGCATTTAATCTGATCAAACATCCGTGTAGACAGCTAAAGACGAATCTAGTGCCGTATACATTTTTGATAGGTAGATATTCTAAAAGTTGACTTTCAATAACTTATGTGACAGTCTGCAGATGTGCCAGGGCCCACATTGTGCTGTGTTCCATGTCAAGCAAACATCCTGTTACCTACCTAATGCTGTAATCTAAGCTGATGTATTTGTCCATTTTGGGTTTGCGTCCATTCTGCTTGACAAAATCAGCTTTGAGGCTTGTCACAGCGAGTTTGTCTTCCAAGCCCAGATCTTAGCACATACTGTGGCGTGGAACTAGAAACTCTCACATCCCCCTACTATTCTTTATAAGCCAAGTCATTTGTTCAGGGAGGTCAGACCTTTATTTGACACATCTATTCTGCATCCTTAAAAAAATATTGCCAATTTGACCAACTTACAAAAACATAGACCACTACTATTTGGGTTGTCCAGTTAACGGTTGGTGATTTTAATACATACAATTTTGATATTATTTGGCCATTTTCAACTAGATGCAAAAGGTGATGGTCTTGATGCACATAAGTGAAGACATTCTGAGTATGTCCACTAGATGTAAACAAACTTACTTACATGACAATCAGAAATTTAAGATATTACTAGGAGAATGGTCTTACTGCTGCAACTGCCAATTCTAGATGCCTAAGATTTTTTTTATTTTACCTTTGCTAGTTCTGATGAAATCACTTAAATTGTGTCAAGTCAACATTTTTTTGAGTTTTATTCATTTCAGAAAGCAATTTAGTCTTGTGTGGCACATTTTGTATGGCCTTTTTCACCTATTTAGACTCACGCCGAGTTGCTGTCCAACATAGCAGCCACTGAGGTCATTTCATTAGAGGAAAACTACTTGCTAGAAACCTGTGGTTGGCTGGCTGGATAACCTTCCCCGCCAGCAAAATCTCACAAAACAATGTTTCCGCCGACTGCCTGTATAGCTCAATAGGTAGAACATAGCACCAATGCTGCCGGGGTTAAGGGTTCATTTCCAGCTGGGCCTCATAATAAATATGTATGCACTCGTAGTAGTTTAAGGCACTTTGAATAAACACGTCTACCAAATGGCATATATGAGATCTGGTGACATCAGACATGCATATTCATTGTAGCACACTGGTGTGTGCTAGATAGCTTGCAGCTGCACCTCCACGCTGCTAGAATACCTATTAGGACAAATTATTGGGATCAAGTAAGTAATTAGGTAGAAGCTTGAGCAATAACTAATAGGCTCTTGGTAAAATTTCATCTTGTCACTACTGGTGATGAAAATGGTGAATGATTTTAAACAAGTCAGAGCCCATTAAATACCATGACACTTATGGACAACATGTGCTGGTATGTATGTTCGTTCCGCCATTTTTATGAATGAAAACAATGGATTATAGATTTACCATCTACTCTCTGAAGTGGAACAAAGCACACACACAATTCCTGACACATCACGCAAGCCCTTTCATACCAACCTGTGCCCTTGTATTTGTCCACAAAGCAGTACTTCAGGTCATAGTTGCCCAGCAGCTCATGCACCTCCTGAAAAAAGAAAAAGAAAAAAAGATTGATTTAAAAATGAGCATTTAATCACATACCAGCATTCAAGTTAATTATCCTACAGTGCATGCCACCAGTTTTACCAGGATATCCTAAATAAATAAATTTTGTGTGGGCCAAGTTTTAGATATTGGTTATAATGTTAGAAACCCCACTAGCCCACTAGAAAACTAGCAACGCAAGAACACCTGTGGGGGTGTGGAAGGTAAATAACTGATTCATTGTTGTAGGAGAAATTGTTTCGCAGTGCTTTTGCCCGTTCACAAACGAATGGCGATGCTGTCTAGCATTTTCTGACACGTTTTGTCTCCACGCCTTCCACCTTTTGTTATATTGCAACTCCCGTTCACATCTCGAACTCCCAATACCCCCCCCTGTGAACAATGGTACCGCCCGCAGGCCCACCGTTCCCCACGAGTCAAGCACGTTCCAAAAAAATGTGGCATCATGTGAAAATCTGAAGCTGCTTGATAACCAAACGCAAACATTAATAACTAAAATAATGATAAAAGTTCTTTACACCTGTAACCCCCCAAGTAAAGATTAAAATGATTGCTAATTTGGCATGGTAGCTTGAATAAACAAAATCAACCTCGCATGTTATTAGAAATGTTACCTACAAGGCCAGAGTTGGCAGGTCATACAGGCCACGGTTAACCAATATTGACAGTCATCTGGTGACCTGGCTGTTAACTCAACGTTAGCCATGTGAATCACCTAAAGCAAACCAATTTAATAGATAATGTCAAGCTAATGAGGTTCACATTCATCGGCTAACTGGCTGTAAATTAACAAAGTTGTTTTTATACATCTAGGGGATTAAAGTGAGCAAAACATCGTATCAACTAACGCTTGCTAACGCGTGAAAAGGCTAGCTTGCTACAGGTAGCATGGCAGGCATAATGGAGCTAGGCTAACGTTAGCCAAACGACTTCATCAATCAATCATAGACTGTTCCAACTTCGAATTATTTGTTTGGCATTTTTGACTCATACCTGATTGCTAACGTCGGGTGGCAGATTTTTAATGATAATTTTTCGACGATTGTAAAACTCTCGGCGAGTTCTGTCCAAGCGACTCTCAATCTCTTCGGGGCTCAATGATGTCAACTCCTCATCGACCCTCCGCTGACACTCGTGCCCCGGTGTTGTGTCCTCATCACCGGGCTCGAGTTCGGGATGCCCGCGTTCACCGGACATCCAGTTTACGTGGTCGACAGCGAGGTCGTAATTTTCATGAAGCGGACGGGAGGCAAAACTGAGCCCTGAATCTGTGCTTTCTTCTCTGGCAGCTGCGCTAACGGACACGGCGGCCGCCATCACTCAGTTTGGTGGAAGTTTTGTCAGTCTGGAAACACTGTCCGATTTGAGCAGTTTAAACAATACACACATGGGCTCAGCGCCGCTTCTCATTGGACGAGAGGGGAACGCATTCTCCATGACCACAACGTAACGGAGAAAGGGGCGGGGCTAGAGGGGTTCTCTATTATCCTGCTTGCCTTGTAAAATAAACAGGGACAATTCATGAAACTGGGAAATGCTGTAGATGTTACCAATATCAGTGTTTCTCCTTGACTTATGGAATTTCATTCACCAGACTTTCCACAAATGACAACACCTGTGTTTTTAGCAATGTCATTAAGCAATGTTATGTCATGTCATGTGCTGTCTAGTTTTGTTGTATTTATTGTGTTACTCATTATCTTTTATTTATAATCTATTATTGTATTTAGTCATTGACTATCGGACATAGATGAGAGAGCCAGGGCAGTTGCATTTCCTCGCATTTTAATGTACACTGTACCTTGAATGTACATGCCAATAAAGTTGTACTTGAATTTACTTGACCACATTTTGAGAAAGCAAAGGGTTTGGAGTACAAAGATGTTACAAATCATTTCTTCACAGTCTTGGATTACATCATGTCTGCTGGGTGACGAGGTTAGGCACACAGAACTACAAAATGTATTGACAACCTCATTTATTATATTACAGTTAAATGTAATGATTATTGTAAATACTGATTGTGCCAATTAGCTGGGAAGATTTGATGAGGTTGTAACGTGGGAGTACTTCGGGATTGTTTTGTATTGCAAAGCATTATATAGGCACTTCATTTCAAATTCTGTGCTGCTTTCTTAATGTTTTACTTAAGAGTTTGCATTGTTTTTTTCTAACTCCATGAAGCTTTCATGATAAAGATGTAATATAGTATTTTTATGTGTCAAACACTTGTCTAGCTGTGGAGTCATTTATTGTATGCATTGATTTTATTTCTGATAGTAATTAATCTTTTGTGGGACAGGGGCCAGCTGATTTCATCATGTGTTTGATGAAATAGACCTACAGTAAATTTGGTACTTTGCCAAGGTTGTAGAGAGTGGTTATTTAATTTTTAGTTATTTAAAGGTGCAGGTTTTTCACTGACCACTAGATGTCCTGTTTGCATGAGCAGATGTCCATCATATCAATCGGTTATATTATATTATCTATATCTATCCAGTCTATACTGGTATATTTTTTGTTGCCTAGCCAGTATACAATAGGGTAGGGCAGCAGGTTACAGAACCAGTAATGTGAGGACAATTCCCTATTTTGACTATTCTTCTCAGAGGGACATACTGGTTCACCAAAATTGCTTCACACCAGTGACAGGAGATAAGCACTTGCTCACATTCAGATATGTGTCTTCAATCAGCTGCTGTGATCAATGAGTTTATCTGATGAAAGAAGTAATTAAATGCAAACTAAATATAAGACAAATAACACCAAATACATTCATGGTGGAGGTTTATAAGGCCCTGTCCTAATTTGCATCTAAAAGTGTATATAAAATACATATTTACAGACAAATGCACATAAACAAATATATAAATCACATTTCTTAAGTGATTTGCAGGGTGACATCAATTTCAGTAAGTCATGCATGAAAGCATGTGAAAAATGGTTTCTTAGATTATAATATTGTTCCTTTATATAAAAAGAAAATCAAAGTATACATACATTTAAAAATTGTACAAAAATTAAACACAGAAAGATTGTAATGTTGTTGCAAAACCTACAGAAATTCTTAATACTTACTGTGATATATGCAAAATGAAAATCTTTGGAAGGCAACAGTTCACATTCTGTGGCTAACGATGCCAGAAACATTACCTGTCTCCACAATATAAGATGCAATTCAACAGCCAAGAAATAGACACATGGACAGATGCTTTCATCCACAGAATCCTATGCTAGACAGTGATGTAAATGCAGGCAGGGGGCATTGCAGAGAAGAAAACACAATCCTAGCTAGCCTGTAATATAAGGATATTTTAGTAGCAAAGTAGGTCTGCAATGGGTCCTCAACGAATTTGAGCCAAGGAAACATTCATGTTAGACTGCCAATCGTATGTTAGGCGAACTGCCTCAATTCGTTCAATGAGTGATTTGAACGATGGCCGTCGTGCAGGTTCGGCATCCCAACACTGCTCCATTATTTTGTTCACCTGTTGGTAAAAAAAAAAAAAGTGTCAGTATGGAACTATCCGGCTTACTCAAAATGCCGAACGTTGCAATATGTTATGATTTACCTCATGTGGACTCTCTTTGGGACAAGGCAATCTCTTCTGCTTCTCCAGTAGTTTTATCAGTACCATCACAGTCATCTGACCTTGGACTGGCTCCATCATTTCAAAGAACTTCTACAGAATGCAAACCAGAGTACATTTCACAATTAACACAGAGATTCCAGGTTTATTTGATAACTGTTATGTTAAAGAAATGCATGTTTGAGCTTATAGCAAGAGGCTGATGGTGACATACCGTCGGAGGGTTCTGACGTGGGTCACAGCGGGTCAGGATCTCGTACAGCGTAACACCAAATGACCAAATGTCAGAGGAAAAGGAAAACTTACTCTCCTTCAGACACTCAATGGCATACCTATACAGAAGAAAAAAATACAGTTTACTGGCCAGTCGATGCATGGACATCGAGGAACACTGTTAAATGTTGCATGAACCCACCAAAAGACAGGACTGTCTCCAACCTCACGGACACGATAGTAGATCTCTCCTTCAGGGACGTACTTCGTCAGGCCAAAGTCTCCAATCTTTACCAAATTGGCATTCTCCACCAAAACATTACGAGCAGCTAGGTCTCGATGGATGTACCTCTTTGAGTGCAAGTAATCCATTCCCTTTTTAAGAAGAGGACAACAAGAGGAAGAAAAGGCAGAAGTGCAAAAATGATAGGTGGCAAGAAGAGGTACTGGGTCAAATCAAAATGTACTGGGTAGAGACACAGAGTACAATGTAGATGATGGTTTTTAAAATCACACATGACCAAAATCACAGTCTTCCTAAAAGACTACTATGCTCACCTGACAGATTTGCTGGGCAAACAGGAGGCACTGGGGCACACCCAGTTTTCGTTTGGGAAGGTACTCTTTGAGACTGCCCAGTGGAAGGTATTCCATTATTAGCTGCACGACTTGCCCCCCTGCCAAGGGACCAAAAATACATTTACATTTGCTTCTCACGCAAAGTCAACAAACATAGTTGAAGCAGATGGTTTCAAGCAGACAGATGACAGTTGAGATAGATGAGCTGAGTGGTTCAGACTGACCCAGCTCAGTACAACAGCCTTTGTACTTGACAATGTTGCTGTGGTAGAGGGACTTCAGGATCTCAATCTCCTTCCTCCAGCCCTCCTGAAGATGGCCCCCTTCTTGTTTCAAAGCCTTCACTGCCACATGTTCTCCCGTCCCATCATTGGCTGGGTCATACAGGTAGAGAGTCACTTTTCCAAAGTGACCCTGAGGGTGACACAAAGCGCAGTGGTTTAATCCCTGATTTCAATAGCACCACTTTCACTATAGAGGAAAAAGAAAATTCCACCGGTGATGTGCTAGAGGAACGCACCTCTCCTAAGAGCCGCATCTTTTTCAGGTAGCGTTTGAGGAACACACTGGGGTCTGAGTCAGGGAGAACCTCACTGGGGGATATATCAGGATCTGAGCACAGATATGAAATATCCATTATTAATTACACTGGGATAGAATGAAAGAAAAGCAGAAAACATGGTGAGAGAGATGAAGACCTACTTTTGATCATGATTTCTGTGAGCACTCTGAGCACAGTGCGGAAAGAGGGCCTTTCCACAGGCTCATAGGTCAAACACATGCTGATGAAGCTGGCCAGTTCCTGGGACGACGGTTCAGCTAAATTACCCTTTTGCTGATAGAAGCGTTCTTTCTGTTGAGGTTCAGGAGTCACAGTTAGAGGTCAGATAGATAATGTGAGTGAGGGTGGCTTGTGGCTGTTGGTGGGGCACCAGGAGTGATGGAAGTGGTATGGCCCTACCTCAGACAAAGTGCTGCCACTCATGGGAAGATCGCCATTATTGCAGATCTCCAGGAGCGTGACACCGAAGCTCCACTGGTCAGCAGCATTGCCAATGGGTGCGCCACTCTGAACACATTCAGGGGCAATCCATGGGATCCGCTCAAGACGCTCTGCAGTGCAGATAGTGATAATAAAAGTGTTAACCTAGAAAAATACTAAGACTTTAAGCACAGTGTTTTCTACATAACCTTTTTAAAGGGGAACTCCACTTGAAAGCTGAATTCCAGTTTAATTTTTATTTTTTAATTGTAAAGATTGAACAAATATTTGCCAATGCTATATTCCAGAGAATTTTGAGGGTGAATTTGTAGACATATAGCCTGAGTGGTACACTGTAAAATGATGAAACTGCAAGCCAACAGGAAACGGGGCAGAGGAAGCGGTCGGTGTGACACTTCCTGTGCCTTAATCTGATTAAATAAGGCAGACGAGTAGACAAAATAGAGAATCTGATGCTGAACAGACATAAGGGGAGACTTCTACTGAAGTGAAGTTAACAGCTAACTGCTGGTACTGGCCTTCCCGTGAGAGGACATTCAGGGCAATGCCTGGGTCACTCAGCTTGACAAAGGGAGAGGATCCATGCTCCAAACCACGCCGTGCCACCAAAATGTTCCTGGCACAGACGTTCCCATGAACAAGCCGCTTAGTCTCCTGCAATGATCAAATAAGTACTGGTATTAAATGTTTGCAATGCATACATATAAATATACACAGTGTACGATTAAAATATTGACAACACCAGCTAATATTAAAATACATATAGTTAGAAGCACACTGGCACACGTAAAGACAAAGGTAGAGTAGGTAGTAGAGAAACTGATATTAGCTGTGAGGTGCAGTGACCTTTCCCATTATGGGAGTGAGCCAAAACCATGTCAGAAAAAGCATACCACTTGAATGTTTCTGCTTTCTGCTGCTTTCTGTTTCTATTATTTTCATCATACCTGAACATGGAAAAGCTAAACATGGAGGTGAATATATTTGGTAGTGTTGGTGGTGAGACAAGCAGAATCTGTATCAGTATAAACTATGGCATACAAGGAACACAGAATTGGGTGAACTCACAAGATAACTGAGGGCACTGGCAAGTTGTTTGGCAACGATGAATTTCCACTGAGGAGTTACTGATGCCTTTTCTTTGCGAAGGAAAACATCCAAAGGCCCAAACTCCACAAATTCCTCTACCATGAGGTCTGTGAAGAAGTCAGAGACAGGGACTGTTTAAAAGGCCCAATATCTGAGCCGACATCATACCCAAAAGGTAAATGAATAGAGTCCTTGTTGAGAGACACAGGGATGAAAGGTGTGGCTTTGTATGTAGGTTGGTTGGGAGGAGGATCAGATATGCTATAAACACTGATCATGTGATAGGTAAATAGCAGATGAGGAAGTCATGCAACTAGAAGTAAAGTAAAAGTGAGCATATGAAGTTGAACAGTGTTATTGCACTTACTTTCAGATCCTTTGAAAGACACGCCATGCACAAACACCAGATGACTGTGGGATACCTGACTCATAAGACTTGCCGTCTCAAAAAATGCCTACGAGAAAGAAAGTGGAAGCATTACTGAAAAAGGAAACAGCAAATACATAAATAACACTAATGTTTTACACATATTATGATTGGATGCTAAGCAGAAGATCACATGGCTTTAGCAACGTCTGCTTACTAATGCAATATCTTTATGACTTTGGTCTAGGATCTTGAGAACCACTCGGATCCCTTTGCGGTCAGTGAAGTTGTTGTTGAACTCGTCCTCCTCTTCATTCTCTCCTCCGCCCCACACCAGCAGACGTCCAGAGTAAATGTTGGTTCTGGTCCCACGGCCCAAATGCTGCTCCTGCTCGTAAACACAATACCGCCAAGTCAGTCGGGGGGACCAAAAACAGAGAGGGTGTCAGGTGATTCATAGATGGCCGTATGGAGGTGGCAAGTGGGTCACATCACCTGTATGATCTCCTTGTCTTTGATCTGATGGAAGCGCAGCTGGGTCAGGTTCAGGGTCAGAGAGTCAGGTTGAACATAGCGCTCTGCACCTTGCCTTATCACTAGTAGGTTGGATAGCTCTGCATCACACACGCAAACAAATAAGTACAACACACACATTCTTGAAATTAACTGCAACAATGATGCCCCAAATAAGAAGACATGGATGTGGCAATGAAGTCTATAAGGTGACATGTTTTGAGGGATTATTTCCTGGTGGAGTCTTCCATTTTGTTTCTGTGGATGTCCGGTGATTGACAGTAAGCAGATAACGATAAAACAGGAACTTTAAGGCTTCACGTTTATTGCGATGGACTGTCCATCCAATTTTCAAATCTGTGAAAGTTGTTTTTCATACTGTACTACCTTCTTCTGACGGTAGGAAACTAGCCCTGATATCTCAAGGTATCAGGTACTATCCTTATAAAACACACTTCATGAACGTGAGATGAAAGCCACAAAACATGCCCTGTACCGAGACAAATAAACCACAGTGTTATATCAGTCACACAAACCTGCTGGTCTGGGTAGACAGCATTTCTTGACAGTGAAGCTGTCTGTACCAGACTTGAGCACAAAAGCCTTGAGGCTGTCGGTGAGCTCCTTCACGCTGGAGAATTCTTTGTCCCAGCCTTCCAGACAGAACATCGA
>CABFOQ010001320.1:0-10287 GCA_900660455.1 Gephyroberyx darwinii | reverse complement strand
ATTAAAAAGTAACAGGGTTAATACGTTTTTGTCTAAGTAATTGTGTAATTTATGATACAACAGTATAATAATGTAACTTTTTCTTTAATAGTATGTGGAATCACTGACTTACAAGAACTGTTGACACCATAAGTTAATGATCTCTACAAAACACAAATAGGTAAACAGTTATTTATTTTCATAGTCAGTAAAGTAATTCCACATTGTATGGCACTTGGCACTTTTCCAGTAATATATTTTGATAGAGCATTAGTTATGAATGCCATATGAACAGCAGATGACACATACAAATGTAAAAGGTGTCAAAATGAAGCTTTGACATTTAAATGAACCCATTCCTTAGTAAAATATACTGCTCAGAAGTATTTGTTTTACCAAGTAGCTGATGCAGCAGGCTTTTAACCCTGCAGTTTGTCAGAAATAAGAGCTAGCGAACGCCTCAGGTGATCTTTCTTCTCTTTCAGGTGAGACTCAAGGCTTCGAGCCTCCATCAAAATGCCCTCCAGCTCCATCACCTGGGAGGCATCCGCTGAAGCTCTCTCACTGCAACAAAAAAACACTGGATATATTGCAACTACAAAATATGAGTCATAAAAAGCACAAATTGTTGGAAAATTAGATCATTTGTAAAGAAAAAAAAAGGTAGTCATGTTTTTTTGAATTTGACAGAAGAAAAGGCCTAAGGCTGGAGAAATCACATTTCCTGAATTGAGTTTACAGCAGCTTAAAAGGGGTTTTAAATGTATTCTAGGAGGAACAATCCACCCTCAAACACTTTAACACTGTTAAAAACAGCTATTGGTGATGTACCTTGCATTCTGAGCCCATTGTGTTGTTTGGTGGTGTATTGTTCTTATTCCTGAGGATAACTGGCCAAACGTAGACAAATGATGATGTTACAGTGAGATATTTCCAGCGTGGCTACAATAGAGTATGATAGCAGTATTTTTTCAACGCTCTAAAACATCAACGGCAAACATTAGGTTTTGGTGTCAGCCCCTCTGAATCAAAGAACAAGGGCTTTCTAGACCTGCCCTTTGGCATTGACGCTCAACAATTGTATGAGAAATCCATCGTAGAAGAGACGATACCAGATACCAATTTCTCCACCCAAAGTAGCCTCAATAGAGCATAATGCATTGCAATAGCACATAGGAAATCATTATATGAAGTAGAAGTGGCAGGTTGAGGGAAAGTGGGTACAATAAAAAAGTAAATTACAACACTTCATCACAAAATAACTCCTGGAATGCACTGAATATCATAGATTGATTATATATTACAGTGTAAGTCTCTGAGGGTGCATTTAAAAGCTTTAGTTATGTTTCATTGTAAACATTCAAAGATTACTAGAAAGTGGCAGCAAAAAGAACCTAACAGTCACATTCTTAATACATACAGTACATATTTTTCAAGGTTTTGAAACAGGATATCTGGGGTATACTAAGCAACTAAGGTAAAATAGTGGTGCACAATGAAGATCTAGTTGTTTAAATACTGTGTGCCTACCTTAAGACTTCAGCATATTTTGAAAACAGCATGCTGACCTCTCTATTTGCACCTGTTACCACAAAGCAAATCAATAAGTGGGGTGCTGCCCATTTCACTGAATGCAAAAAAACTTGAAAATATATATGGGGTGATTTGTGAATGTCATATGTGTGTGTGTGGGATGACAGAATGAACAGTTACATACAACTGGGCTGGTCTAAGGATGATAAATAACATAGAACATAGAACAGGCAATTGACCTGAAAGGTTTCATTAAGAGAGGCGTCAAGACCAGCAAGGATGGTGTCAGAAAATTCTGGGATCACAGTGAAATCACTAGAGTAAGAAAGTACTAGAATACCACTACACTACTACTACAGTACAAACAGAATACCATGTTTCTTTATATCCGACAAACCATCTGGGTGGACAGCTACACAGGCATCAGTAATTCACTGCTGCAGATGGTGCTGATTTTGGATTTTCACACAATATTGTTTTTCCTTCAGTAAGCCAAGTGAGCCAGCCACCAACAAGAAAAAATATAGTGTGTTTCGCATCCCTGTGATTTCAGAATTTTCAAACAACCTGTAGATTTTCATTGTAAAACAAAAATCATCCTTGACCAGGTTCAATCTGTGAAACAACCCTAAGGGTATATTCTTATATTATATTCTTTGGTGTATGTCTTTGAAGGTTTTAACATGTCAATCATGTCTCTCCAATTCATCTTTGATAAGAACATTTTGGCTGGCAATGCCACATTATGCATACCTGCAATTGTAGCCTCAAATAAAGATGCTGAATCCAAAGCTGGTGGTTTACTAGAGGCAGTTTTCTTCTTTCTTGGTGGAGATTGTGTTGATGTGTGTTCCATCTATTGCAGTGGGGAAAACATTGGCTGTATCAAGATCTGAAATTATTGTTGGGAAATCTATCTATCTATCTTCAACCAGTGTCTATGCTAGTATTTTGGCTACATACAGTGTAGTTTAGTATCAAATTTAACTACCTTCGACCATCAGCTGCAAATTATAATTATACTTGTACTTATACTATAATATACTATATATACTATAATATACGTGTACCTGTAAATGTCAGTACCTTTTGTTATGGTATGGGACGCTTAACAGCAGCCACCTTCATGTTAGCTAGCTAAATTGAGCAGCTACTCTTACCTCCTGGGGCATTTTCTGCTTAAAGCTTTTGCTGTTGTTCACACCCCTGCTGTTTACTGTTGGTGGCATCACTTTTCCTGTCATTGGCGATCTTTCTTTCATTGTTTTGTAACATGGCTGCAAATGTGAGACTCAAATTAGAGACTTTTCTCTGCTAGCCAAATCAGGGTTGGTCTCACACTCAATTCTAGCGCCCAGTGCGATCCAGATTGTTTGATATTCATTATTCAGATATTCAGTGCCTTTACCCAATAGAATTGTGATTTAATAAATCTTTTGCATTTTCATACTCGAGTGTCAATTGCATCCTAATGCAATTACCTAAAGGTCTGAAAGTAACACTGTTTTCATCAGTGTAACAGTCTACTACTTTTTCTGTTTCTGCATACTCAACATTATCAAACATATATATCAAAAAATACTTTTAAAAGTCAATATTGTCCCAGGGCACTAACTTAAGGGTCTTATACTGTAGATCTGGAACCAACTATACCTCCCCTTTGATCAAGAGCAATTTATCTAAAATAACTGTACACAATTTGCTAGACAATATATTAGAATATTCACATTGCCAACATCAATGTATGTATATGCTTTATTCAACTGTAGGCACTATCCGTGAAACCAACAGATGACCAAATGGGGTTTGTATTAGCCGTAATTTCAGATACTTCATCTTTGTTGCCAGAGTTGCATTTATTTCCACCAAAAACTAACTTCTGAGTACCTGTAACTATATATGTAGCCTCTGAGGGGTATTTCCACCATTAGCAGAGATAGTTCTGGACCGTATTGCATTGGGATGCTATTGAATTTTAAAGGTAGTCAGTAACACTTATACATTTGTTTGGAAGGGGTAATTCGAACAATTAAAACATAGTAAACATTATTGCAGTGGGCCACTATAGAATTTTCAAGGTATTTTTTAAAATATATTTTAATGTAATTAAAAGTCATTGCCATTGATCAGAAGTGGGATCACATCTTTCAAAGCAGCATCACTACATGGTTGCATTTGGATGCTTCTTTTAATACTTTAAAATAAGTTTAATAGAATATATGGTTGTTGACTGTTCTCTGATGTCTACTGATAATCAATACATAGTTTACACATATCTCACATGTAGGGTTACAAAGTTATAGACAGCTTTCATGTGACATAACGGGCCTTCTGGCGGTCATATTGGAGGTCCTCACCAATATGGAACAGACGTAGTTTAGTCTCTGTGCTGTTTTAGACTGGGAAGTGATCATTTTGTCACTGATACGTCTGACTGATTTTGTTTTTAGACAATGTCAGCTTGTTAGTTTGTACAATTTGCACAATGCAATGAGTGGCTAGTACCTAGTAGCTGATAGCACTTGCATGTTAACATTCGGTGCTTTGTTAAATTAAATTAGTCTACTTAGCTAGCTAACGATGCGAAAAAAAAACTGTTTGTTCAAATGAACTGAGCTGACAAGCTACAACTAACGTTACATTTGGAAACAAATTTACCTTTTTAGACTATTCATTTTTACTTATGTTTCTGAATGGAACTTCACCCTCACCACAACTCATGTCTTTCAGATGTTTCTATTTAGATGATATATAATTAGCCGTTACATGTGCACAACGAATTCTGCAATGGACCTCCAAGATGGGCCAGCTGTGTCTGCTCTGAGATTATGATGCAATTGCAAAGCTTTTGTTGAAGAAGAAAGAAACTCAATTGCTGAAAATACAATATTAAACCAGGTTTACCCCAATGGGCAAGCCATCGTACCATTAACTTTTAGTTTTTTAGTAGGCAGTTACCAAGCTACAAACAAGGAAATTACAATATAATTTTACTAGCAGTTTGAAAGGTCTCAGCTAACGGCAAATTAGCTAGCTAACTGTTACTAGCTAAAATGTCGTTCAAAGTAAAAGAAAGAAAAAAAAAGCTAACCGCTAACGTTACTTACAAAACTTCCTAAGTCTGCGTTGAAATGATAAATATTTTCATAGATCCATATGACAAATGTGAACCTGACAGCCAACAAACGAAAGTTATCTCTTTGCTGGTAGCTAACTTAGCTAATTTTTATTTTAAACTATTTTAACGTTACGTAACGTAAAATGAACTCTCGAGCATTTGCAGATGTCTGTCAAATGCTGCTTTCATGTGCTCCTGCTAAATTTCATCTTCAAGATTCGAACGTCGTGGACACGACTTGTCCAAGTGCTTTTGGTTGGAAAAAAATATTAAAATGGCCTTGTAATAAAAGTTTTTTGCTAACTGTTGTTTATTTCAGATAACAAGCAGCATGGGGTAAATTTGTGCTGCAGTGGCAGAATGAAGACAGTGTGCATCACACCTGTATTGACATTTATCCTTCAAGACATACCTCCTACACCTAACGTCTCGGTAACGTGGGTATCATAGAAAACCCGGATGTTACCAGTTGTATTAACTTTGCTGGGTCGTTCATGTGCGCCGTTGTCGTAGTTACAATATTTCCGATAGCACTTGAAGGCAACAATACAGTAGACGCTACAGAAGAATTTGTTCAGGATTTTGTGATTTGCTGTCAGAGGAACACTATTATGGCGTGCAATATGATTTTCACATTGTTAATTTGTAACTTTATTAGGAAATTACCTATATGAACACAGATACATTCACTTCCTGAACAAAACCCCCATTAATTTTTCTCAGGACAATTTCAAAATAATGTCATTAATAATTAAATACATGCGTTTCCGAATGGATGATGATTTAGAATAAAGCCTAGAATAAAACATTATAAAAACTCAGTTTTGTCTTTAGCAGCCAACAAGTAATTACAATCAACAAAAGAAGACTATGTACAGTATATAAATGAAATCCCTGTCCTGTAAATCAGTCTTCTCTATAATATCTTTTAATATCAGTTTCCCTATGGAAAAGTCAGTGTGATGAGGTTCTCTCCACATAACCGCCATTCCTGGTCAGGATCCTCCAGCCTAAGTATGGAAATGTTAGAGCCAGATCTCTGGTCTTTGATCTATCAGATCATTTGATCTGATTAATTTTCGGTTATTGGGTTTGACTGATATGGGTTTTTGAAGTCCAGTACGATGCTGATATTTTTGGATTGAAGCTGCTGATCATATATATAATATATATAATGCTATATATATTATAGCATTTGATTATTTTCATGTCAAAAAAAGCCCCAAAAATGACCACTTGGTATATATCTCAGAATTGTATTCTTGTCAGGGTGGGAAAGCCTCTGAAACAGCATTTAGACCATTAGATTTTTAATAACAGGCAGGTATTGTCCCTATATATCAACAAACCTGTGGCTCAGGACTGGAATAATTGTTGGATGCAAGTGAAAGACCCTATCCTGGGTATAGATTAAGCCTGGTACTACACTAAAATGTGTCTTTTAACTGGACTAACCTTAATTGGCTTTCATCGACATAAGACATATATCTTAAAATCCCTACAGATAGCCTGTGCTGGATTAATTTAATGGGATTATATGAAGGAAGATTAGAGTTTCTCTGGGAGTAAAGGAGATCTCAAATGAAACTGCTAAGAAGCTGCGGTAGATTTAACTTCAGATCAGTGTTGCTGTCCAGTGGCAGTGTAGAAGGGTAGATTATGCCTGTATGCTAGATAACCCCATAGCAGCAACGGCAGCCAAAGAGTGCAAATTAATTTTGGTGCAAGATATTTAATCCCGGTCAAAAAGGTTGTTTAATTTGACTCTTGTTTCTCTGAAAATAACAAAGTGCATGCATGTCAAAGTCCATACCAGGGTTGTGAGGAGTCTGACAAGGTGATTTAAGTCATGGACTCCATAGTTTCAGTTACTTTTTAATCTGTGACTACTCACTCTAGTTTAAAACCTTCCACTGGTCTTGATAACACATAGGCCTAGCTGTTCTCTTTTTCTTGTGTGGAGGATGTTAATTGTATTTCTGCTAGTTCAAAGGTTTTGTGTCTTTGAGAATGGTGAGATATTACTGAGGAGCGAGCAATGCAATTCCAAAGGAAAAAGATCAATCACAATAACGTGGGCTGACTCAGAATCACTTTAATCACTTTGAGAAATGTGTCTTGGCGACATTTGTTCACAGCCATATGGACAATTAACAGAGTTTTATCATACACAGAGCCTCTACATATGATTTATTATTTCATGGGAAGGTACTTGCAGCTCTTGTCTGAAAGGTAATTCAGAGCATGAGTGGAGATACATTGCAATGCTGCATTCAGGGCCTATGGGAATAACCAAGACAGCTATTCAAAATAAACAACTTGAAAGTGTCCATGCTTTTAACCTCATATGAAGCTGTCGGCAGTTTTTTCACACTTAATACACACGCATTTAGTGAGTGATGCAATTGAGTTCCTGTTTTACAGAAATCGCAATGTCAACCACAAGCCAAAAGTCCAGCAAGTTGTGTCCTGCCATGCTATTTTTAAGAGGTGTGATCGCAAAATGATTCATGGTATGAAAATCCTTCATTTTGTTGGTTTTATTTGAAATGAATATATCATTCCCTGAACTCGACTACTGGTATTTCCTTGTTAGTGATGTCATAATTCAGAAAGTCAGAGAAATGTTCAAAATTACACAGTGTCAATGCAACAGCAAACATCATATCACACATCACTGCATCAATTAAAGTTCAATAAAATAGATTAAAATCACAGACAATAATTGTATAAACAAACAAACAGACAAACAAACAAACAAACAAACAAACAAACTAGCTCCATGAACATGAAACTCCTTCTAGCCTGGATTTGTGTACTGGCTCTCTCGGACTGTGGGGATCTTGGGCTTTGTTTGGAGAGCTCATCCAACTAGGCCCTGCCCTCACCTTGCATCAAGATACCACAACTGAAAGTTTCAGTATTGACGAGTTTATCATTAAGAGCAAATGATTAATAATAAAATTAGTATGTGACTGATAGACCGAAGAAATTTGGAAGTGTTGCTATTTATGTCAAACAGAAATGTAATGTTAATTTATTGCACTCTGAATCTTTGAGTAAACAAATAAATTTCTACCTCTGTTATAAGGCTGCCCATTTCCTGAGAGGAAGTGACACTTCCTCTCTGGTGAGTTTATTGTCACTACTGCAACGCAACAAGCTTATTGTGGTTGGTGATCTAAATTGGGATTGGTTGATGGCTGTGTCTGATGCTTTAAAGCAGTATGTGATGTACTAATCTGACATAAATAATTACCTCCCCTAAATTGGGACCAAATCGCAAGCATCCTGAGAAATCCTCACTTATTGATCTGATTTCAACTAATGTTCCTTTAAAATACTCTACTGTTGGTATCTTGACTAATGATATAAGTGTTGAATTGTGTAATTGCGGTCAGAGACACCAAGATACCCAAGTGTAAACCCACTTTATTGAAACATGTTATATAAGGATGTCTAATGAGCAGGCCTTTTTACATGAATTGTGTTACTTTCACTGCAGAGTTGCCCTTATTGATGATGTTGAATTGGCCTGGAAATTCTTCCACTATAGTTTTCTAAATATCCTAAACAAATGTGTTTCTATCCATAAATTTAGAATAAAGGGGCGGGGTAACCCCTAGTTTACATTACATTACATTTTCATTACATTAACAAATGTGGCATGGGCTACAGCAAGGACGTTGGGTTCAGGTGCTGACTGGCTTCATTTTAGACAGTTGAGAAACAAATTAATTTGATTCATAAAGAAAGTCAAATCTGAGTTCTACCTATATGTGACCGCAGAAAACTTGAATAATAAGGACATTTTGGAAAGCTATGAAGTCCTTGTCTAACTGTGATAACTCAAATGGATATGGATATGGATAATGGATGTTATATAGTGAAACTCTGTTACTGTGTCTGACAAATCTGAAATGTTGAACTATTTCATCTAGATTCCTGTTTGATTCTGTCACCTCTGCTGCTGTGGATTCTGCAAAATGTCACAATGCTGTTAAGGTGGACCAAACATTCGGTTTTACCCCATTTTCTGTTGCTGATGTACTCAGGGTGCTAAAGAAATCGAACACTCGTAAACCAGCATGAATCATTTAGAACCTTGTTGGGCTGCGTATATTTTACCTCTACTAAAAGGAGGAAATCCAAAGTGTTAAATAATTACAGACTGATCTCAAAATTGTCAGTCTCAGCCAAATTGCTTGAATCCCCAGTTGTTTAACACATTAAAATATATTTGTACACTAGTGCAATTTTATCTAAACATCAATTAGGTTTTAAAAAAAAGTCATAGCACTACAGCTGCAATAAAAGTGGTTAATGACATTATTAAAACACTGTATAATAAGCAGCAGTCTGTCTCTGTTTATTGATTTATCAAAGTTGTTTGATACTGTGGATCATGGCATGTTGATACAACAGCTTAGTAACATAGGGTTCTCTAATCATACTTTAGGTTGGTTTGTGAACAACCTCACTGACAGGACTCACTAGGACTAAATCTGATATAAAAATAAAGAACAGTCTTTAAGGGAGTCCCTCAGGGTTCAGTTCTTGGTTCCCTTTTATTTACTATTTACATTAACTACCTCGGTCAGAATGTGCCTAATTATGCTTTCCATATTTATGCAGATGACAGTCATTTATTGTCATGCTTCTACCCTCAGTAAGGCGTTTGAGCAAATTTATGTTGTTGTTTTTTTCAAATTCTTGGAATACTTCACTTTGTCCCCACCTACAAATACTTAGGAATTTTACTTGATGATCAGCTCTCCTTTAAGTACCATGTACAGCATTTGGTCAAAAATCTGAAGGTGAAGTTGGGTTTTCATTTTAGGTTCAAATCCTGTTTTAAATCAAATCAAATCAAATCAAATCAAATCAAATCCAAGCTAGGTTGGCCTTCTCCTTCCAGGTGTCAGCTCAGGCACTGATATGTCTTCATCTGTAAGGCCATTTTAGGAAAAGTCCTTTTCTATCTATCTTGCTGTCCCCTAAATGTGGCACGTATAACTGTTATGTTCTCTGTGCCCTCTACTTTGAATTGCCTGCAAAGGGAGCTAAAGCTTCACAATCTAGGCTTGGTGAATTTCAGGATATTGTAAAATCTTGTGAGCCTATACCATACACCAAACAAACAAATAAATAAATACAATTATTAGAATATAATTGGGATATTTCCTTGAAAATATATCACCTTTCTTATTTATAATCACATTTAGAGAAGCAATGAAATACTATTTTTCCAGTAAAAACACTGTACTGGTATTGGAGTTTTTAAAATGTCAGTTTGTTTATATAAAATGTATCTAACATAACAAGGACGTTTCAAGTAGAATGCACCTATCTCCCCGATTTTCCCGTAGGAAGTGAATGCAGCATCATGGGCACCGCGGCCTCTAGAAGGCGCTCTTCTGTCTTACCGAATCCAAAACCGAAACATACACAAACATGGCGACAACAGAGACAGGCAAGATGCTGTCCTCTCTTCGGTTTTCAATATATTTGTTGTTCTTCTGTGCTGCTACAATAAACTCGTCGACCCTTCGTCTTCATCCAGAGCAGCGATACACGCTACCGCAAAACAGGGGATTCTTCACGATAAACGCAAATGAGGATTTAATAGATGGGGATGGAGGAGGCGCCGCGGCTCC
>CABFOQ010001317.1:0-12306 GCA_900660455.1 Gephyroberyx darwinii | reverse complement strand
CTGGCCTCTGCAGCACTAACACAACCAACAAATGGGAAGCACCATGAAGTCCACGAAGAGGACGAGGGCCTGCGTTGGACTGATTCCAAGAGAAACTAACTGATTTAGAAGTGCTGGACTGTGAACTGCTTGCTAATGTCGCCGGGGGAGAAGCCAACAAAGCACTGAAGCCCTTTCATCACCTCTACAGCTGGTGATGTGCTGCTGTTCTGTACATGTCATGAAGAGGGCATGTAATATGGAGTATCAGTGTTGTATATGTAAGGGTGTTTTGACAGCTATCTGCTGTACTTACCACTGAGTGGATCAGGTGTGGTGCAGTTCCTCCTTTGTTTGCCTCTATCTTCCCCGAGGCCCTGCGCTAGGTCTGGGTTGGATTCCTGCAGAGCCCTTCTTCTCCTGGCCCTCTGCTCCAACCTCCTCACCCGACCCTGGGAACGGCTGATGAAGTCTGGCCTGAAGAGCTCCAAAGCCTCCTGTAGAGGAATAAGTAAGCTGCTTGTTGGTGGGAAGAATACAACTAATAAAACTAATCCTGAAAAAAAATCTTAATTGGGCTTGAATCTATTTTGAAAATATTCTTAATCTGTTCTTCAAACTTGGAGAATCCTCTTCACAGACTTATAACAGCTCAGAGGTGCAGGCAACATGGTAATATTTTGCTCAGCTTTACTGGGGGTAAAGGTAAGGGAGCTTCACACTGGGGGAATCCTTTAGAAAGCTTCTTAAACCTTAATTTACATTGGATCTTTACCCCTCAGAAAGTGGAAATAAAATCTGTTCACCTTAACTGGATAGAAAAATAGTCAAAACTAGGATAATAAACACTATGTCCTCAAGTAAACCAAAGAAAAGAAAACTGCATTTTGAAGGATTAGTTTGATTATTAAGAATGTTTTCATCTACCCAGTGTACTTGGCAGAGGCTGAGTCAAGTAACAACTAAAGCAAAAATCTTAACAAGTTTTAAAATCACCCCTGGAGAGATGTTGCTATTGTGGCCATAATATTTATTCCAGCACCAATTATTTACTGGTTTTCTGTGGGAGAAATGGGGCTTTATAGAATGCCGCTTAAACATTTTAATATTTAAACAATATTAACATTTGAAAAAACACCTTTTAAATTAAATTACTTAGTTACTATTTAAATAGCACTCAGAGGGTCCCTTATAGCACATATACTGCACAGCTGCATGTCAGACCAAGTGGATCATCAGTCGTGCTTGTACTATATGTAATACCATGGTATTTTGTTGGTTCCATAGAGAACGGTTATTTTACTGTCTTGGTTCTACCATGTAGAACCATTATTGATTTGATTTCCATCCTCAATGGGTGGAAGATTTAATCTAGTGATTCTTTGATAATTTTCCAACAGACCAAAAGTGGCACATATGATGGTCAAATGATTTGTCTTTGAAACCATTTTAACTTTGTCACCGATGACCTATGTTCTTATTTTGAACTTGCACTGTTGTGCCTAGAGGATAGTCGAGGCAATAGTTATAGGTTTCTCAATAGGAACGTGGTTCTGTGCTCATGACCATCCTTTGGTACTGCTAAGCACCTTTACTTATTAGTGTGTAGTATATTTCCAAAACAGTGATTAATTAGTAATTATTTACAATACAACATAAATGTGGGTCCTACTTTGAGACTGAGAGTCTTGTGTGTGCCACCCAGAGTGTCAGCCATCACACGGGAATGATAATAACACATCTTGTCCTGATCCAAAACCTCTCTGGAACAACCATGCCCTTGTCGTTCTTCTTCCTTGTCACTCCATGAATGCTTTCCCAATGTTCTGGAGTCCACTTTGAGAGATAGAGAGAAAGGGGAAATACTTGTGAGATTGAATTTGGCAATATATATTTGTTGCTGAGATTGTGGATAGCAAAGGGTAACATTAATCTGGCTGTTTTTCAGGAGTGCTGGCAAGCTGGGATGGGGTCCAGTGTTGGTCAGGAGGTGGTGAGGAAGGTGGGGGACAGCAAGGGTCACCTGCTCCAATTAACCCTCCCCTCCTGTCCCATAAGGTGCTGCATGATGAGCTCCATGAATAGAGCACACAATGCCAAAAACACCTGTGGAACGATAGCCTGAAAAGGCCATGAAGACTGTTGGGGTTTTATGTTGAAATGTGTTTATTATTTGGTGCTGAAAGACACACAGGTACTCCAGAAGGCTGTTTCCAGTGTGCTTGCTCCCAGAGACTGTTGAGTTATCACACAATGTTTATATGGGGTGGTGGTTGAGACAGAGTGAGTCTTGAGTTCCATCTCGGTTTTTTATCATCTGGAAAAATGGGAAAATGAAGCAGACCTCAAACTGACCCCCAACTATCTCTACAACTCAGAGAAAAAACGTGGAGGGAACATGAGTACGGACTATCAATAATGTAAAAGATTATAGTGCACCCATCCTGCACCCATTTGCCCATACTTCTACCTTTTCTCGAATGTATCCCCGTTGAATTACCAGCCATGTGTCATGCAGGTAGAGCATCACCAGATGCTCTGGGAAGCACATGAAAAAAGATTAATGTAACAGGTCAGGCCTATTTCAACAGTGTTGAAAATGTTGTTCTGTCGAGAATGGAGTAAAAGGTGCCCACTGAAAATATTCAAGTTTCTTATATAACAGAGAACAAAGGAATAGAGCTGCTGCACAGTACTGAAAATAAATTTGGTTTAACGGGTGGAGGGTTGTTTAATAATTGAAAAGTATTGTGTTGCGGCTTTTTTCTACGAGACAGCCCATGTAACAGGGAAGGCAGGCAGGTGAAACCCTGAAACTGCTTCAGGCACTGACAACACATTTTAACCACATACCTCTTTGCTGTGACACTACTGCCAGTTGGTCTACAGACTTTATGCAAGGTCAGAAATACTGTAGATTGTCTGTGGAGCCTTAAGGCCAGCTGCAATATCAGTCAGTTCATCCAGCCAAGCCTTATTGCCACACCATAGATACCGGATATACTGATCGATTTTCACAGTTCCAAGGTAATAGCATATTCCTCATTAGTCACAAGGATGTCTAAATTTCAAGAGTGCCCACTTGAACAAATTATATCTGAATAAAACAATATAAAACTATATTCCCACTTGGAGCCAAAGAAGTGATGAACTTAACAGGAAAAAAAGTCATGCATGCAGATCAACAGACCAAACATATCACCACGTAATTCCACTAAATGTAATGTGTAGTGTGTGTAATATAATTACTTTGACAGCTTGTAAAATGTTCACTAGTCACCATGTTTTCTTTAACATGCTATGCTAACATGCTATCATTGTGAGCTACTGTACCACTTGGGGGTCACTCTGGGGAGGGTCCGACACCCACATTTGAACAGCAGCCTACCATCTGGCATAGTACTATTATTTTCTTCAGCAGTGATCTAATCTTGTTCTTATCCTAGATCCTAGATCCTACACACCTGGAGACCTAACTGATCCAGATCCTGATCCTATCTGATCCATCTTTACATGTGTAACACCTGGAAACCTAACACTCCTGTGATAGCCACCACAGTGTAGTAGCTGCTTTAGATAATATACAGTTGTTGGAAGGGATAGGGTGATAAATGAAAAAGGTGTTTCTTCCTTACATAAATCTATATTTACATTATGTGAGCATGCAACACTTTTTTTTAGCAGTGGAATATGTGCTACTGAGAGAACTGGGATGGGGAGGTGTGTGTGTGTGTGTGGTGGGTCCATTAACAATGTATAAGGCTTGAATCAAAAGGTGAGAGGCAGACTAAAAAATTAGACTTCCTACCCTCTGAGACTACCATGGCATCACATTCAGCTTGCTGTTACGACTTGGAAGTGTGATCTTATCTACAATAGCTATGGAAAATGCCACTGAAAGGAATATACAGATCCAATTGCATGGGTACTTTAGATTTTCACTTCTGAAGCAGGGAAATTAAATTCATACCTGGGCTGATATTGAAAGTGTGATGTCTGTTTGTGAAATTGCTCCGCGTAGGGCAGGCTGCCTCATCTGCATTCCCCTTCTGCCCGCCACCCTTCGTGTTTGAGGGGCCTGGCCCTCTGAATGACAATAATCCCAAAGTAGCATCATGCCGACGCATGTCTGGATCATCAGCCCTGCTGTTAACACCATGAGTGGGTGCTATTTGTTCGACCTTGTGGCCCCATTGCTTTGATGGAGAGCCTCTGTGGTGACCCAAACCATTTTCACGACCATTGCATTTGCTGCTGCCTACCATGGCTGCTTTGGGTCTCCCATAACCCTCATCTGTTCTGGCTGTTTTATTGTCCATAGAGGGTCTGTGGCAGGATGAGGCACCTAAGCGGACAGACAAGGTGGACCTGTGCAGTGGGGGCTGGACTGCACTCCTTCCCTCTAGCTCCACAAGAGAAATGGAGAGTGACTTGTCCAGTAGCACAACACAACTATTAGACCTCAGAGGCACTTCAATATGGATGCAGGAGCGGTAGGAGGGCTGTGAAGACAGGGGCATAAATGAGTCTCCTATTAAGTCCTGGTTTCTGTCCCCTTCTGTGTAGCTGTGTCTGTGTTGCAAAAGCTGGGCCTTCCTCTTCCCTGGTTCTCTCACTGCAAATCCATCAGCTGTGGAGTAGCTCAGTCTAAACTTGTTTGCTCTCCCAATACTAGGATTCTGTCTGTACAAGTCCGGTTGTGAGCTTGAGGCTCTCATTGTGTACCCGGGTGTAGATAAGGCTTTGCTCCCAAGGAGTTCTTGGGGAGTTAAGGCCCTCATAGGTTGGGTAGGCCAGGATGGATACACAGTGTCCTGCAGGCCAGAGTGTGACTGGGTGACCTTCCGGGCTGCGATGGTGATGGAAGAAAATGCTGTCTTTGGACTCCCTCCAATAACACCTGGGACACTTGCAGTCCTAACCAGGTTAGAAGCCCCGCTGTAAGATGCCGCACTATGAGATACACTATCCGCTCTGTGAGATGGTGTTACTGCTCTAAGAGATGGGGACACACACTCCTTCTTCTGTTCTTGCTCCCTCCACACTGCCCACGACAGGACATTCCTGCGCAGCGAAGTAGCGATTTCCTTACTTGGGACCTATGAGAAAAAGAGAAAAAAAGGAAAGTTTCGTATCAGAGTTGTGTTGAAAATGCACCTTTGACTCCTCTGCAAGCTTAATGATTCTGTTACTGAAATGAAACTAGCACACAAATACAAAGATCTTTGCTGCTGTGATGTGATGTGAGTGACTTATTATTGGCTCTCCTGCTCCACTTGTTTCCTGATCTGCTGCTGTTGCCATGACAATGTGTAACTTGATGGGCAACACTTGGGGAAAAATTAACCATGGCATTTAAAATGAACATTCCCGATTAGTCAGCTGAGCAGATAAGTTGGACCAAAAAATAAAACCACCCTCTGCTCTAATCTTATCTCTCACTTCTACTGCTCTTCAAATTCTAACTCACTTTGAGAACACGTTAGGCACTTCTGGACTATATCTTAATAAATGCTTGCGAAAATATCACCACTTCCATTCACAAGACCTGGTTAACATTTTACTTACTCACTAATATTTTTACTGTTTGGAGGGAAAACAGCCCATTGCTTGTTGTAATACAACATCCTCCTTGAACGGCACTTGTGACACACATTCCCATGTTCCAAATGTTGGGAGACTTTTACACAAATAAATTGTAAGTAATTTCATCTCTTGATACAGTTATACTGTAACCTGGAGTAATGCTGTGGAATTATGAAGCCACTATCCTATGAGAGATCAGACATCATATGATTCTGATAATAAGGGTATTTCGTTAGATATTTAAACAATTAGACCTTGTAAGTATAGGTTTTTAGTTGACAATGATGATGATGATGATGATGATGATGATGAAATTGATGATTGGCTCACATGACCATCATTTTGAAATTGACTCAGCAAGCCTTCTGAGAAAGATTGAAAACAATGAGGTAAAATTTATGTGCATGCTTTACATCTTTTTACATTTACATTTTTTTTTAAATCTTCAAGCAGAGATATATACAGATATATACAGTATTAGTGTATTACACAGACTGCAGTATTGTGTCAAGTATTTAGCCATAAACCCTGTAGCTTTCCAGGTCATAAGACCTTGGGTAAACAGATAAGTATGACTTGAGCTGTTTACCTCGCTGATGTTAGGTGTGGACAAGCTTGGGAATCTCCAGTTGCGGAAACCCATTGATGTCAACCAGTTGTCTTTTACTTTTCCATCTGTAAATTCAGTCCAGAAAAAAATGTCTGCACACACACAGCACTGTAACATCTCACTTTATTAGGCTAAGCGCTCTATATAAAACATGAAAGGCAAGTCCACTTCAAAGGCACACGTTTCTCAAAATGAAATACAATTATCAGACTTACCTACTCATCACAAAAGTACAGATATCTTGTTACTGAAAATGACCTTTCTGCTAACACTTCATAATTCACGTCTCTTAATCATTCCATCATAAATTTCATGCTCGGAGCCATGCTGCTTGCCACTTTCCTACAGCTAAGTCAATCTGTCAAAAGAGGTGGTCTCTCTCTCTCTCTCCCTCCCTCCCTCTCTCTCTCTCTCTCTCTCTCTCTCTCTCTCTCTCTCTCTCTCGCATATCAGGTGTAAAGGAGGAGGCTGTTCAGTCGTACAAGAAAGGCATTGCTGAACTCGAAAGGGGTATTGCAGTTGAGATCACAGGACGAGGTGATGCCTCACTCATCAGAACAAGCAGCTAGATATGCATAACTGTGCTGTGTAGCCACGCTTTAGCCTTACTCCATGTCTATTGTTTTCAGGAGAACAGTATGACCGGACAAAGAGACTTCAAGAAAAAATGGTCACTAATCTCACCATGGCAAAAGAGAGGCTTGCACTTATAGGTAAGTGGGCAGTTTGGTAGTCTAGCCTCAGATCTGTCTGAAGGCAGAAATAACACAGGCTGTCATCTGTTAGCCTCGACTACCAGACGTTTACAACATTTACCAAAGGATATCACTACTTTTTTTTTTTTAGTATGGATAGTTTTCCTTTATTTAGCACATCAGGATACAAAATATGGACAAATATGTAGTACTGTGCAAGGAAGACTAAACAAACCCCTAGGGGCGTATGGAGTGCCTCCCTTAACCAGGGTGACATTGTGTTATTGATTTTCTTTGTATTTGTTATGTAGTTTGGGTTTCATCAGTCAAGATCAATACTGCTCTTGTTTGACAGAGGCTACATTGGCATCGAAAAGGAAAAGCGATCCCCAGAAGTTCCCAAATCATGTTCTCCCCCAGCCAAATCCTGTTCCAAAAAGCCAGTCTGCAGTGGGTGGTGTGTCCAGTCACATCAAGCCCTCCACTGCTGGTAGACCCGGTCCCAGGTCCAGCGATGTAAAGGTGATTTTTTTTTTTGTCTAGTCCTTAGTTACAGTTACAGTGCTTCACATGGCCACACTTTAACACAATAAATGAAAACTCTGTGCCTGTTGTTTTGAACATATGTTTTTTCCTGAAGGTTACCCCACGGGTGGGAAAAGGTCAAAATGGAAAACCAGCGGCTTTGAAGCAACCCCAAAAGAGAGATATGAAAAACTTTAAGAATGTGGACAGCAAACTGGCAAACTTGATTCTGAATGAAATTGTTGACAGGTATTGGGAGGGGAGGCTCGTACATCACTCATTTTACCATCTCTGAACTACGAATTGAAATTGGCTGCAGTTGACGCAGCTTTCTGTGTTCATTGCAGTGGAGGGACTGTATCCTTTGAAGACGTTGCTGGACAGGACCTAGCCAAGCAAGCACTCCAAGAGATTGTCATCCTTCCTGCCTTAAGACCAGAGGTGACTACTTAAAAAAATAATAATTCATTTTGTCTTCAGTAATTCTGATTGTGAGGCTCATACAGTTTATGCTATTTCATATTGTGCTATTTAGCTCTTTACTGGCCTGAGAACTCCAGCGCGTGGTTTGCTTTTATTTGGTCCTCCTGGAAACGGGAAAACTATGTTGGTGAGTTGAGCGCTTCTTCCAACACAAGAAAATAATGAATGCACATGCACATGGCTGATGATAGCGGTGCCTCTCCTTGGGCAAATCCATATCAAACTCTTGTTCAGACAGCATCAATTCAATCCCACATCTCATCTTTTCTCTTACCAGGCCAAAGCAGTTGCCATGGAGTCAAATGCTACGTTCTTCAACATCAGTGCTGCCAGTTTGACCTCTAAATATGTAAGTGGACACTATCTGTGCACTCTTGGGGTGTAGAACTCCATGGTGCGTTCAATTTACTGTGTTGGCTAACAACAGCGTTATTATCTGACCTGTCCTCCTACCTCCATCACAGGTGGGAGAGGGCGAGAAGCTCGTCCGAGCGTTGTTCGCGGTTGCCAGAGAATTGAAGCCTTCTATCATCTTCATTGGTTTGGATTCATCTCTTTAAAGACTAACAGTGAAGTATAAAGTTGTTGGTGATATTTATTGTTATTTCTATCTGACTCTCTGATTCAGATGAAATTGACAGCCTGCTCTGTGAAAGGAGGGAGGGAGAACATGATGCCAGTCGCCGACTGAAAACTGAGTTCCTCATCCAGTTTGATGGGGTAAGAGCAGCAGCAGAGTCATCCACACTCAGGCCTTTGAAGCTTGACCTCGAACTGTGTTTACGGTCAGTTTTAGCTAATGTTATGAGTGAGCCTTGATGAATTTCTTGGTTTCAGGTGCAGTCAGGAGGGGACGACAGAGTGCTGGTAATGGGAGCCACTAACAGGCCTCAGGAGCTCGATGAAGCAGTGCTGAGGTACATGCAGCCCTATATGTTGTACAGTGTGTATTTATGTGCAAGGTCACTGTAATGTTTCTTTTCTGTTTACCTTCCAGGCGCTTTGCAAAAAGGGTGTATGTGGCATTGCCAAATGAGGAGGTATGTACTATAGAGCCTTTTGTGTCTTTCATTAGTATTGGGGAAAAACACCATGTGTCTTTGGTTAGCTTTGACAATAGTGCAAGATTGTTTGACTTCAGTTAGTCATATGATGTTCTCATGCCTCCAGACAAGATTCAAGCTGCTGGGAAATCTTTTGGGAAAGCATGGGAATCCACTGAGCCAAAAAGAGCTGTCCCATCTAGCAAAGTGAGTGCCATATTTACATTGCATACAGCCGTTACACCACCACACCTGTTTGTTTGTTTTTACCTTACTTTAATCCTTGGATATGTATCTTGGCAGAGCGACAGCAGGATACTCAGGAAGTGATCTGACTTCATTAGCCAAAGATGCTGCACTTGGGCCAATCAGGGGTAAGAGTAGTTTGATACTGAAGTTGATGTACTCGTATTTTGGCTTCCATGATGTTCATGTTCAGCTTGCTGTCAAATTATAAAATGCTCTTTCACACAGAATTGGGACCAGAACAAGTCAGGAGCATGGCTGCTAGTGAGGTGAGATAAGACCCGCTCAAAATCTTTCAAATGTTACCCAGTCCAGTTTGTTCAGATATCTACTGAGTGAATATCCATTTTGTAAAACCTGTGTAAATATTTGTGTGTGTGTTTGCAGATGCGGAGCATTAAGTGTAAAGACTTTGAGGATTCCCTGAAGCGTATAAAGCCCAGTGTCAGCCCGCAGACCCTCAGGCTGTATGCCCAGTGGAATAAAGACTTTGGCGACACAACAGCTTTTTGAACTCAATAGTCTGATAGTCTGATACTGATGCCTGATTCTTCTGTTCTGCTCTTCCAGGTACAAGGATACACTGAAATGTGCGTGTGTGTGTGTGTATATATATATACATATATAAATATATATATATAAAAATCCTTGTAAATAATATGAATTTCGAGACATCAAAAAACCTTACTAGTAAGCTTCCTGTTTTATGGGAAGGCTTTGCTAATTATTGAGATTTGTATGAGTTTGTTTACAGTGTTATGTGTTGAATGTGCTCCTCAAATGTCTTGCTACACGACATCCCATATTTATTCTCAGCCACTCCTTGCAACACTAGAATAGGCCTGTCTCCTTCCTCCTGCCTCCAGAGGGCAGCAAACGTCTGTAAAACACGGCAAAGCCTTGCTGATAGTTAGATTGATGATCAAACTCACTAGGTAGTTGATTTATTGACTGATTAATGGTATTAATCACAAAGTGCTCTCTGTGCTTGTACTCCTTACCGGGATCAGGTGTGATTATAGGAAAATGATTTGCCAAATGTAATTATGTGATTAAAAAAAAAAACATCCTAACCAATAATCGTGGAAGTGTTTTGGAGAGTTTTTCATATACAGTCACAGTTTGCATGTCAAGATTCAAATACATGATTTTGGAGGAGATCTAATGATTTGGTTGGGTTGTTTTTTCCCCATTCTAACAGTTTTAATAGAAGAGCATTTATTTGAGAGGAATCATGCCACTTCCCTTGTGCAACTCTAATCAAATGTTTACAGTTTCTTTAAGTGTATTTTCTGTGAATGCAGATACTGCAAGCAATACTGTACACAGATGATTCACATGCTTTTCTGTCTTAGATAGATAGCCACAGTTCTATACGTTTTTTCTTCACTGCTTCTTTGCTGTGGCCTCAAGCCACACCCCGAATGATCGTGACATATGCCTGCTATCTTAAATATTTGGAATGCAGCAAACCTACGACAATAAAAACCATTTCCTGCTGTGTTGATTTTGTTGCCAGGTTCAGTGCAGGGCTGGATTTGTGTGCGAGTATGTCAGAGTCACGCTTGTGTCGTGCTTCGGAAGGGAGGTCATAGTGTTGATGACTGAAGTTATGATATGCAGCCAAGACCTGATAACCAGCCAACATCTAATTACATACCAAGTGACTGAGCATGAACAAGGGTCATCAGCTGTCAGGGCTTGTAGTGAACCGACTGGTGCTCAGACGCTCCATCCTCATTTCCCTGCGTTGGAAAACTTTTCACTGAAAATGCAATCTAAATTGAACCCTGTCTCCCAGAGGCCCTTCCCTTGGTCAGCCGGTGGTGTCGCCTGTGGTTTATGTGGGCTACCGGCTGTACTGTCTGTTCCTGCAGATGTTTACAGGCCCAGTAAATGCAAACATTTTTCGCTATTAGTTCAATTTAGGAAGCTGTCTTTAGACAGTGCTCAAAGCCGTCGTCCCAGTGAGAAGGAGTAAAAACACAAATTAACCCTCATGCGTGCTCAACACTCACATGAGTTCCAACCACACCTAGGACTACTCTCTCTGCCCCAGGGGAGAGACGCTGGATGGAGGGTTTTTATTGCATGTCACGACTGAAGAGCTTCTTTCATGACTGCAGGCTGGAGTGGAGAGTGTGAGGGGTTATGGTTTAGTCATCACTCTATTTTTTTTCTATTTACTCTCCACATCTTGCACATGAAACAATTGGTCTTTATGATATAGTATTACAAGATGATTTAGCCTTGTTATTGCATTGCTGACAACATTCTCCCAGCTTTGAGACTACGTATGCCCGCAGGTGGTAAACTTAGATAGTCTCACTGAGTTCATCTGCCAACTTGTTTTGCTGAAATATCTTTTTGCAAGTATTTCTTTTAATGGCCTATAATTAGAAAGTCATAATCAGATGTACATAACTGACAGAAGCCGGAGCATTACTGAGGTGGTTTGAAACTGGTAGGTGATTGACAGCTTTCCCTCGTAGCTGCGTGTCAGAGCGCTCCACCTCCACAGTGGCTCATTGATGGATTGACCGCTACATCCACTCAGGGGAAAACAGAATAGGTGATCATTTGATACCTCCACTGAAATAGCCCACCCCGTAGAAAGTAGAATAATAGTCAATACAGTGAGGACCACTCACCAACTGAGCAAACAGACCATAGGAGTGTTTCTTCAAGAGGCCCGTTATCAAAACAGCGTGTGCATGGGAGGGTTTTGTTATGGTGAATGCACATGTCTCACTTTCAGGCTATTTGAGCCACAGGGAATCAGTCTTTGATTTTCTGGAAGTATTAATTGCAACCTTGGCAACATTTGTCAGTAGGCAGACTGCGTGCAGCACCATGTCAGAAAGTGGCTGTGAACTCTACTGTTTTTAAGAAAAGCCTGATTGTAAATGGTTCAGTGGGTGGTAAGGGATTTCCTTCAAAGTATGGGATTTGGCCTTTTTTTTATCACCCTCCGTTTAAAGGTGTGTTTCAGGGCCTACACAGTGGAAATCGTTCAGGACTGAGCATGTCCACTTTCTAGCACTGGCTACTACTGTTTCACAGGCCTGCAGAACCAATATATAGCTTCATTTACCAGGGGAGTATTATTTTTCTCTCTCACAGGAGGCAAGAAGCCAAA
>CABFOQ010001316.1:53290-91741 GCA_900660455.1 Gephyroberyx darwinii | reverse complement strand
TGAGGGGAAACAAATAGAAGGAAATGGTTAGTGATTGGTTTCTGGAGAGGGAGGAAGGGGAGGAGAAAGGAGCGTGGGCTACCCTACACTAAGCTCCATTTTAAAAAAATGTTCTGTTAGGGCTGCAGATGCTGTTCAAACTAAGGATGTTGCACAAGCTGCTGTTGGATGTTGAAAACAGTGTTTCTGATAAGATAAGATAAGATAAGATCCATTTATTACATTTGGGTGCACGCAGGCACGCATGCACTAACACACAACACAACACAACACATGCAGGGGGAACACACATGCAGGTAGGGTGTCCAAATGAACTCTTGTTCTGCATTTAACCCATCCCAGCCGACCGTCCTCCAGGGGCAGCCAGGAGCAGTGGGCAGCCCTCTTTCGTAGGCGCCCGGGGACCAACTCTGTTCTTTTCTCCTCGTCGTGGTCAGGACAGGATGCTGCATGTTTTTAGATGGGGTTCTTATTGTAGGAGGAGACCCATGTGAACACGGGGAGAACATGCAAACTCCACACAGAAAGGCCCGAGAGATAACCCACCTGGGCACCCCAGAGTCAACAGCGCCCCAGGCGGGAATCGAACCCAGGACCTTCTTGCTGTGAGGCAACAGTGCAAGCACTGCGCCACCGTGCCACACTAAAGATGAGTTCCCTGACCGGGAATCGAACCCGGGCCGCGGCGGTGAGAGCGCCGAATCCTAACCACTAGACCACCAGGGATTGATAATGAGAGGCACCATGTACCATGTGTACCATGTGTACCATGGCTGTGGATGAAGAAAATTCTGAGGGCGATTTTAGAAGAGACTGCACTGTTTTCTTCTCAAGAGGCCATGTTGCAGCTCACAGTCGCAAACTTTGCTCTCATCGTGTCCAGTTGTTGATGTAACCTAATCTCTACAACCACATCTACCAGCCCCTTTCCCATTTCATTCGACACACATGGACTTTACTTTATGTTTTTGTGTGTGTATCCGTGTATGTGTGCATGTATGCGTGTGTGCTTATGTACGTGTGTTACATCCTACAGAATGTGGTTATGAGCAAAAAAAGATGGGCTTTAATTGGGTTTCTTCTTTGAAAAATGCTGGCTCTGACTGGCTCATGCTGCCCTATTGGTCTTTAAAATGCTTCTGCAAACATTGTTCCTCATCTGTGCACAGCATAGGACTGTTATGATGATAAGACACACTGTCATGGTATATGGCCAGTTTTCTTTTAGGTCACATCCTTTGTCAGGTCCATTGGTTAACGCATGGTTTATATTATTTAATTTTTCTTTTCTAAAGTGGAAATCAAGGAAAATCCATCATGGCAGACCTTGATGGTCTAATTGACAAATGTAAACAAAGTGCAGCTGTATATATGTACCAAGTACCCATGGTGTTTGAGTTAAACGTTTCAAATGCCATGTTTAATTATAGCGCTCACTCCTTCAAGCCATTTGGTGTTCTGTAACGGATGCATTTTTATGCCCCAGCCCCACATTGCATTCATTTTTGTTTCATGGCTCTAGCTTCAGTTTCTTTGAAGGTATCCTGGTGAATGACCATAAAAACGCACACACATACTGTCTAACATATTGTGTTTCTAAGACGTATGTGTGGATCCAAGCGCTGTCCACCAGTGACAAAGGATCTTTAGCACTGCAAAAATAAGTAATATAGTACTATTATCTTGAAGCCTGTCGGATCAAGATAAATGGGTCAATTTGAAAAGTAATTAGCTAATCTAAAGCCAGTGCATGTTCCTTGAATATCTACTCTTTATCACAGTGTGTGCCAAGCCTGCGATTGGTTCTCTTCTTCTTTGTTCTCAGGAAAGTGAATCTAGTTTGAGAGAATAGCATTGATTGATTTACTATAGTAGTTTCTCTCTGTTCTTGACACTGATAAAATGATTCAGTATAGGACAATAGCTGATAGCATTTTTCACTCAATGAAGGTGAATATTGTCTTGATATTTAGATTATGTCTACCCTTTTTAAAGGATTTTCTACATGGCTTTCTATTGATGGTCTGACAGAAGCTGTTGTAAATAATGTAAACACAATGATTGCTTTATGTCAAATAGTGACGTATCTCAGGGAAATACCTTTTGAGGATAACGTTAGAGAGTCTTTTTTTACATGATAAATGAAGCCTTGTGTTTTCTTAACGGCTATGCTGAAATTCATGTTAAATTCAGATCTTTTGACAACAGACAGCATAAATGGACAGAAGGCATTTCATCGTAAAGCTGTCCTCATACCTGTTCACCTCAGTACCCAAGCAATTAAACACACTGAAGTCAAATGTTCAGACAGTGCCTCTGTCAAGCTTTTGAACGCTTTGACGCGGTGAGAATATGTTCCACAGAGACAGTAGAGGCTCTTTGAAGACTTGAGACAGATTTATTGCAAAAGGGGTATCAAAGCAGGCATCCTCTCATAGATAAATCCTCTATACACTTATTTGTCTATGAGATAAGGAACTGGTTCAGATGCCATGTTTTCCATCTCAGAATAAGGTCAAACAATCCCAGCGGTTAGGTTGGCTGGATCGGTGCTTCTAAAAGGTTTTTCACGCAAAGGGCATGGAAATAGACATTCAGCTGGCCAGAGTGGACACGTTTGGCTGGAAGCTGTCACTAGTGAGAAATCAGTTCACTCACAGACCCCACTTTCACAACCACTGAGCTGGACAAAACCTAAACGAGAAATTCCTGAACTTTCATAGCATTTGCTGATGGTGTCAAAGATCACTTTTAAGTAAAATCAGAGGTGAAATGTGTTTCTATATTTGTTCCAATATGTTGTCTACTGTCATGTCCAGATAATCTGTATGCTACCTGAAGAGTCGGCCTGTCATGTTTGCATAGCACACTGGGCTGTGGTGTAAATATCTGCGAAACAATTTGAAGCAGCCGCTTGACACACCCTGGGCGACGCGGGGGTTAATTCCTTTTCTGCTCCTGTATGGAAATAAGGCAGTGTTTTGTTTCACACCATTAAACTGCTCTCCCAGTAGGAAGAACAGTGATGAATAGTCATTTACATTTTTGAGTGCCTTATGAAGAGAAAATTGATTATTGTCTTGTAAGAGGATTAGTAGAATAATAAATCCTCCATCCCATATGGTTTCCAGGGATAATCACAAGCACTAGGGAAGGGTTAAGGTTAAGAGTCGCAATGTAGGCTATGGGTCTTGAAATTGATACAGAAAATGCTTTGACAATATGTATCTTGCTTACATTCATCATCATAATTGCCTTTTTGGGTTTAATAGAGGCAATCTCTTATTTTTTGTCCATTTCTTTGATAGGATAGCTTGTATAAAATATATATATTTATAATATATTGGCTTTCAGAAAGGCTTTCTATCAAATCTATGTTTTGTGAATCTTATTGCTGTTCAGTGAGAGGTTGGATAATAATACTTGAGTAATTATCGAAGCAATTTGAAATAACTGATTGCAATTATCTGTCTCTGCAATCCAATGAGCCGAAGTCCTAGAATGATCTTCCATTACTTGTAGTCTCTTACTATAAGCATGGCAAGACAACATGAAAATAGTGAATGCAATCAAATCATTTTAGAGGTATTGCAGGTAATATCCATTATCATCTATGAGCACAAATAATATTTAGGCCTAACTAATCTTCATACGCTACATACAAACTGAACCTGGTAATGTGAAAAATAAGATTAATTGGACTTTTTTGAAGCTTATTATAAAACTTTTTTTTGTGATATTCTGTCTGCTGTTATGCTATGCAAGTCCATTGTATGTAATATGGATCACCCAAATGGCAGATATATGTACAATCCTGGTCTAGCGTGGCCCATGTGTTTTGCAGCTGTGATATGTGTTATTGAAATTGTTCAAACAATCACAAATAAACACTTCAGATCACTCAATCTGTTTTTTACACTGATGTCAGCAGCTTTTCCACCCACCTCTACTTAACTGTGAGAGCACAATATTATAAAGGTCTGCAGGATTGATTAACAATTATTTTGTGTTCCCCACCATGAATCTTGTCTACTGTGACTGTGCATCTTTGGGTGCTTCAAATGCGTCAGGGAAACAAGTAATTGTCTTTCATTGTCTGTGTGCCGTGTCTTGCAGATGCTCCAAACTGAATCCATATATATATTCTGACACTAAAGTGTCCCTGAGGCATATATGCTGCTGGAGCAAAGCAGCTCATAATAGTCAGTTCAGTGTTCCTTATATTGGATGGGCCTCAAAATCAAGCACAGATTTGATGAGCACTTCAAATAGATTAGAAAGGCTGCCTTGTTGCTCTCTATGTAGCCCGACAAATAATGTGAAAAAAAACCTCTGCTAATGTTTAAGCTCATCTGTATTCTAACTCACTGTGGGAACATTTTATCTCACACTTAGATGTGATCCATTTGATGCTTCACTGAATTTAATGGAAAAGGCAAGTCATTTCATCTCATACTGTACATCTACACATCATCATTCAGTCCACGCGTCCTTTCAAAGATATAACTTAACCTCACCTCAGTGAGTAAAGTCTCTCAACATAGTCTCTCAAAAAGTATTTTGGCTTTCGTCTTTTACTTTCCATTACAAATTTAGCTAAAATGTTTGTGTCAGTAAACACGAGTAAATGAGTAATTCCAATTCTTGTTCAAAAGTAACTATATTCAGGTTGCTGCAATTACATTACATGTAATCCATTTCTCCATAATCATAGCTATGAGGAGACGATCCAGACATTTTTCTCTGTATGTTTTCAAGTTGCCATTTTGATCAGAAATTTCTGCATATATCAGTGCAATCTATAATATAAGGCTTAGTCCTGTCGTCTTAAGTAATGCTATTTAGTGAAAAGTAAAATCATCTTGTTCAGCATCTTGTTGCAGCTCAACATCATCAAAGAGGGAATCAGAAAGATTCATCATCCAGCATATGAACTGGTTTGGAATGAATGACTCCTCATGTAATCATCCTGCTTTATTCTTACAGTCTTAACTAAATATAGTATTCATAGTTGCAGTAGCAGTTTCACGTTTTTCTCATTATACCTTACTTTCCTAGGATAGAGCTATTCCCCCTGCAGTCACTAGTGCCGCTGCAGACACTGATTTCTTAAAGCTGTAACCATGTAAACATGCGATGGCCTCAGTTCAGATGAACAGGCAGAACTCATTAGCATGGGTAGGCACTGCACCATTACTCTCCAAGGCACTGCTGCCTAGGATTAATTAGCTCCCAGATAAGCTGACAAGCTCCACTGAAAGTGACTTTATTTTGCCCTATAATGATGTGAGGGCAGATGAGTGACAGTTCAGACTTTTTCACTATGCATTATCCTCTGGTCTTTCACTGGCTATGGCTTCATTTACCCACTTGGTTTTACGTATGAAGGAAACATATCAGTGTGTAATGAATTCAAATCCCCTTTTCCCTCGTTGGCTAGTATCTGTAATACAGTTTGTGAAGCTCCCCCAGACACTGGTGTGTGTTACTGCAAGTGGGAGCCAATGAGGTTTGCGGCAACATGTCACATGTGAATTAGTTGATATTGCAAAACTACATTGAAACAGGATTTAAGTCAAACTAGTTGTTGAATAACATTTTTGAATAACACGTTTCTTTACTTTTACATTGTTGTACTCCTATTCCATACAACCTGACATTTCCAGTGGGCCAAACAGGTTGCAGATGTGTGGGAATATGCCTCCAAAGCTCATGGACTATTCATGTAACCCATTTCTCGCTGTCAAACGTCTCACTAGTGACACAGTATCAGCCCCATTCCCATCTCTGGGCCCCATCAATAGAGTGAAATTAATACCACTTTAAGTATCTTTAGGGCAATCTTTCTTTTTCAGAGGCAATGAGATTACATGTCTCCCCATTGACTTGGTGTTATACAGTATGTAAGCGATCTATTTTAATAGGATTAACGCACGTTGTATGAGTACTGGGATGCCAAATGTGTGAGCAGCAGTGTACTCACCAACTTCTAACCTCTGAACCAGGAATCATTGGCTCACAAGCTAATAGGTCCGGTCTTCTCATGATTACCTAAGCCCGACAACAACACGGCAGTGAGGGTCAGTCAGTCAAGTCAGACAGCACCAATTCACTTTCAAGAAGATGCAGAGTCAATGCATTCTGAACACTGCTTCTCTTCTTCAGATTTCAGCCTCTTCAGCAATCAGCCTCTGGCAGATTGAAAGCAACACTGAGGTTGTGTGTCATACATCTCAGCAGTTAGCAAATGCTAATTTTGCTGTCAGAGAGTATACGTAGAGGAAGATTGAAAAGTGGAGAGAAAAGAGTCAGATATACGTCACAGCCTTGCAGCAGTACTTACATGGGGACTATTCCAACTCACCACCAAACACTGTTTTAATCACATTTACCACATCACTGTCGGAGAACATCGTACAGGTATTAGAGTACAGTATTATACTTTGTCCTTTTTGCTGTGTAAAATCCAGTGCGCATTGAGATACAGTGCCTTGTGATCCTCTTCAAACTTATTTTGTATCCTGTGTGAGCTGCAGGACAGTGTGACTGAGGATGCTGACCTCCGGTTAAGTAGCTCTGTCTGATGACTTAATCAGGGTCACAGACTGAGAGCACAATTTGCCCAGGCGCTAGCTGATTAACATAGCTCTTCGTTCAACGTGTTGATGTGAAACAATGATTTACAGTAAATCGACTTTGCTGCATTATAACCCGTTCTATGTGAGAAATTATGAGGATTATTATGGCTCTCATGAGATCCATTGGATTGAATGATTTGTTCTATGATCTACAAATTATCTGCGCGGGTAATTAATTGCCCACAACATCACCCATACCATTTCATACAGACACTCACAAACGCCCTGCACTCACTGTAGCCTGTGTCTTGAGCTCATTTACCCAGCTCTGAGAGAAAGGTGATAGCTGACAGTGCGAAGTAATTTGCTCTATTGATCATGCTGTCAGGGAGTGACTTCAGTAACTGGGAAGGCAAACACAATGGACATTAACCATTTACTGGGAGGCACAGGAGGCAGGCGAACAAAGAAACAGGCTGTATTAGTTAACATCAGCCTAAAATTAACAACATCAAAATAGAGCGCTGTACATATCACGCACATTTGCTTTTGTAACATCACACTTTTACTGTGTGAATCTTCTGTAGCTGCTCCAATGCGCTTTCACCTGTAAGGAGAGGAGTGTGCTACGGGGATCACTTACTGACACTGGCGTCTACGGTTTTGGAGATCAGAGAGTGACTCCCGAGGGGGCGTTGATGCAGACTTGCGCTTTGGTTTGAGGGGTCTGTATTACGTTGCTCCGTCAAGCCCCTCTTCCATCAAGTTCAGGGAAACAGAGCCCGTTATTACCCATAAGCCTATGTGTCATTGAATATTTATCATGTATCTGATTTGAGGGAGAGAGATTCCTGAGATGTGGCAGTCTCCCCCGAGGCGTGGAATTCAACACCCTGTAATAGAAGCCCTGAAATGCGGCTGTCATCTGCTGCTTTCGGGACATGGTTAATTAATTACATGTTGGCCTCTACACTTTACTCTTCTAACAAACCGTTCTACATTATTTCACTAGTATATCCCAACTTTATTCAACAGTTTTGTACCATTGTAGTATATACTGTATCTATTAAATCTATTAAATGGTGTCCATCTCCAGACATGCTTAGAACATACCAATACATTTCCTCTGATTGGCTGACAGCCAGTCTATCTATCTCTGTAGCATTGTAATGTAAAGAAATCATTCAATTGAGAGAGAATTAACAGGACCTGTGGAAATCTTATGAGCAAAGTTTCATGCAGTTTTGTGGTCACTGTTATTGCACCAATGTATCAAACCAGCTAGGAATAATCAGCGCTGTTACCTACTTAGTCTTGGGTTAGACTGAGATACAAAGACCTGTGTCCAGTTTGTTCCATTAAATTACTAAACAACAACAACAATACAATGAATTTTAATTTATCCTGAAAAACAAATACATGTTCATCTGGTACAATACATACTGTAGCAAATTGTTGGATTCAATATCAGTTTGCCTTAAAGCATCCAAAACACTTATATTACTAGTGATTGTGTTTTCAGTCTATTATTTGTTTCACATAAATAACATGCTGCGTGTAGTGGGCACATGCTAACGTCATACGTGTGCTGCAGCAGGTGTAGGTTCTTATCTGGATTCCTAGTGGAAGCAGGTGAAGTGGAAAATCAAGCTCTCAATGTGTGTTTGATGCAGTTTCACTCCTCCTTACTCACTGCGTTTCAGTTAGAACTGCTTCGGTGTGGAAGAGATCGATTTTGTGCAACAGGAACATTAGTGATTCCTGAGCCAAGGGTATTAAACTCAAATCATTGTGTTCTATTGTTTGGCATGTCATATTGATTATCTCCTGGGTTTCACTGGCTAGAGTGAAATATTGTAGCCTCAACAGCCTTGCACACAAAGAATTGGATCCATTTGAAAACAAATAACTTGTGCATGTGATACAAAATATCTGTCTAGATTAAATCTTTTCATTTGTGCTGTGGCATGAAAAATAGGTGCAAAGCACCAAAAGTGGTAAATGAAAGTTGCAGGTGTAGCCAAGGCAACATTTATTACTAAGCGTAAAGGGAAAGTGACTATAGACAGCATAACACGAAAATATAGTCATCTCATCTGTCACTGAGGCAGCCATAATTCCCTTCTGTGTAATGAATGGAAGCACTGGATGGCTCTCTTTCTGGCATGCTTGGCTAGCATGCCCTGCGGCTGCCCTGTGGTCAGCTTCACACTGGGAGGCACAAACTGACAGCAGCTTCACTGGAACATGTTAATAAAGCAAAGTTTTGCAGGCAGACGCTGACAGAAAAAAAAAAAAAACTATTCAATTATTGATCTGCTCCCTTCAAATCCCTCATTATTTCATAGTACCTGTTAGAGGGCAGTCCCTGAGGACAGAGTGGTCCAGCTCCCTGCTCACAGAGACACATAGTGCATGATAACGATGAAGCCCTTGTTTAGTTGAAATCAATATTCTGATCCATGAGTCACTTTTGCTCTTCTGTCTCCTCCCTTTGCAGAATACACAGTAGATACAGGGAGAAAATGTCCTTTTCCATCAGTCTTACCATGACAAGGTATTGAAGGGTTTTCAAGACACCTTGTCACTGCATCATCTGGTTGGATCTAACTGCAATTGACCTTTCTTCCATCAGCAAAATTCAATAAAACACACTTAACCAGTTTAATTGGTGTAATTGTAATCTCCCTAACAATAGTGTAATTTGTCTAACTATCTAATTATGGTAATGTCATTATAGTTTATTACAGACAGCAATTTTGTCTATTGTTGTTGCTACGTTCTAGATTTCATTGTTTTACAAATAATTGAATTTTAATTGAATGAATTTTAAATCTTCTTGGGGGAGATGACAAGTAGAGAAGCTTCACCTCTATTGTTCTAGCAACAAAACACAGCGGCTGATTTCCAAACATAAAAAATGTCATCTTGCACAAAAGTTAAAAACTTATACAGAAGGCTCTCTAGTAGCTTTTTTTTAGCCTTTTCTTCCAATGATAATATAGCGTGGTCTAAAAAAGTCAACTGTTTTACTATCATCATGACAGTTACGATATATAATCATTCTCTATGATTCAGTATAATAAAAATAAATTACATACATTAAAGTGAAAGTGAAAGTGAAAATGAAGCATATTATTATTACCCTGTTGCCAGCTTTGATGACTGCAGAATAAATAGGTCTACGATGGGTTGCAGATCAGCCACACAGGCATTCAGAATAAATTTGAGGTAGGGAAATATGACTCGGAAAACATGATTATTTGCTCCCAATTCAAATGCCTCATCTGTAAGCCTTGTTTTTTTTTATGGTCATTGAATGCTGCATTGAAGACTGAAACCTTCCATTATCTTCTGTTGTGTGGCCGAGTTATTCATCTGGGTCTCCCGCAGCCTCTTCTAAATGAAAGGCCCACAGTGCCTCGCCAACCTCCCACTCCTCAAGCACCGCAGGGTCTCTCAGAAAGCTAATGGTCACACCGGGGCCTGTCAACCATCTCCAAAACCCATCCTTTGTGCACGCTCTGCTTCAGTCTCACCCCTGCTGTCCTGCACCTTACTACAAATGTCAACGAATATTGATTTGGCTCAAAGTGACAAAGACTTGAGTGAGATAGCTGCCTTTGTACTATTGTAATAAAAAAAGGCTTGACCTTCATACACTCTGGAGCTAGACACTATCAATATTTCATATCCTACTGTAAATTCCTGTTTTTTTTATTTGAATTTTGTCAGAAAGTATCTCCAAATGCACCTTTACGTTGCATCAGAAAAAAACCACAGTGGAAATTACAAGCTTCATAAATGATGTTCCTCCAATGAACAAGCAGTCTGTCATGCTCTTATAAAATATCGTAAGCTTTTGAAGTAACACATATTCCTGTGATTCTTTTCGCAGCATAGTGTGACTGATATATACATAGGGCAAAGGAATGCAGATGACATTTACATTTCTCAACATCAAAAGGCTGGTCTAATTTGTCTGTGTGAAACAAAAGAATGACATTACGCATTCATCGAAAAAAGGAATAAATGAGAATTGTTGCATTGAAATGATGAGGTAGGATGCCCAGTTCCTTATGTGCATGACTGATATCTAATTGTTTCTGTTCTGAAAATGGCAGAAAACTCATTAGGAGTCAGTTGACGGGAAATTCTCACAGGATAATCAGTCCTTGCAGTCATCTGATAACCTTAACAATTCTTTTCACAAAGAGCAGTTTATTCAAAATCCTCCGAATTTCCAGCCCCTCTACGGAGACAGCTGAAACAAAAGCCCCTGATTTCCCTGAGGTAATGATATTAAGAACACCTGATTATACTGCAGGAATTCACACACACAACGCCATGATGCCATTGTGCTCTATGCTAGTGTTGCTGCAACCACTTGTGTGCAAAGACCTGGGAGAGCTTGGTGACTTTCCTGCAAACATGTTGAGAGTAATACAGCAAAATTTGAGGTGAGTTCCATTACTTGAATACTGATCCTTTACCACCCACAATGAAGCATAAAAATAGATTGTACCTGTTAGAAGGATAGATAGATAGATAGATAGATAGATAGATAGATAGATAGATAGATAGATAGATAGATAGATAGATAGATATACGGATTTGGAGATTTACAAAAAAAAATTAGGAATTGTGATTTTAAAAACAAGTGAGGATTGTTGTGGATCTGTCAATTCTGTTATCTCAGTAACTGTGAAATGAAGGTGGGCTCTGGCTTGATTTCTGCCTAAGTTTTTCCTCCAGTCATCAGTCTGAGTTCAGAAGCAGTTTGTCCTCTGCCTGTAGCTTTATGTGTCCTGGTCGCTCAGGGGAGCACTTTTCTGTAATGCTAGATGCATCCGTTGCATCTTCATCCCTCATTATTTTACCCCTCAAAGACCTCTGCTGGAAACAAGAGATGCTGCAATCTGAGAGAAAGGTTTAACTCTTTGTTGTGTAGTACCTCATTTTGAGATGTGTTGCCCATGTCAATTTACCTGAAAATACTCTCAGAATACAAAGCCTTATGAAATCTTTGAGCAGACGAATCAATAACAACTTGGGGGAAAATAGATTTATTTTGCAGTTTCTGTTGCAGAACAAATATTCAAATGAAATAGGAACCTCTAAAAAATAGTGTGTGTGCAGAGGTGACATTATAAGATGTGAACTGTGCTGACATAGAGGTAAAGTTGCTCATCTCCAAGTGATGCACAGACAAGAAAGTGGGGTGCTTATTACAGTGCTATCAGTCCTATGGCCTGATTGATGTCATTCTTTGTGTAGTTAGCCTAGTTTTATCCTAGTTTTATTATTTTTTTATCATCATTATTATTATTGTTATTATTATTATTATTATTGTTGTTGTTGTTGTTGTTGTTGTTGTTGTTATCATTGTTATTGTTATTATTAGCAGTAGTAGTAGTGGTAGTAGTATTATATAAGAAACACACAGCCACTTAAAAAGTCAAGATACAAATTCTTTAAAAGGCTTCTTGAAAGCTTTTAAAACTGCAATGAACAAATTGACTGTAAATGCATTTAACAATGGCCAGTAACATTGTTTACATTTCATTAAATAAATCTGTCTGGTTGCACCACTAGCAGCCAAAACGCAATTGTGCAGTCTGTTTGTACGTTGGTGTCTGATCTAATGTTCCACTTTTCAAAGGCTTAGCCCGTCTATCCCCAGAGGGTTTCACCCTTCCGTACAACGATGGATTGCCATTTCTATTTCATTTTAGAAGTCAGGCTATAGAACAGGTAAAGAAATTGTGGGTGGGAGTGTCCATTATAAATTATCACAGTTTGAATGACATTTAAATACCACAAATTATTTCAACTGACAGACTAGATTTATTGCTGTGTCTTCCCCAAACCCCCAGACACAACAAGTGCAGTTTGATCAGGTCTTGGATTCTATCACAGATGCAACTGATTCATCAACAAGCAAATATATTTGAGATTGATTTCCAAATATCTCATAAGATAAATATTTGTGTGTCATTTGGTAATATGGGTTTTGCTCTCTCAGTTATGTATTTGTGTTTGAAAGAACTAGAATAATTTGTTGCCTTCAGACATTTTTTCAGGATTTATTATCAGAGTAGGGGAGGAAATCTTTGAGAGAAATAACTGCATTTCTCAAGGACAGTCTCTTCAGCGTCACAGAGGGAGACCTTCCAACATTTGATCATTTCAGTATGATTAATGGGGTTATTGCTTTTATACTTTTGACCAGTAAATACTTTTCATCTGTATTGTACTTAAATCGTATGTCCTATTTCAATGTAAACCAATGTAAACCAATGTATGCTTGAACTGTGGTGTTGCAGGGCTTGGTCATTCCAACTGGAGAAAGGTAGTCTGGAGTCTGGGCTGTTAGATGAGACACTTGAGCATGTAAACAGAAACCCAATGAATGATTATTTTGTGAGGTGAAATCAATGGTGCATTACATCATGTTGGAATTAGTTTCTAACTTGACAAGAAGCAACTGCTGCTGGTGGTAAATTGATCCTTTTAATTGCTCCTGAGAGAAACATGGGAAATACATAGTTTTTCTCCAAAACGTTCTCTATCAATCATGAAGGTACATAATTCAATCATATAGAAAATAATGCACTCCAACATGCTGGTGAGACCAGCAGTGATCAATACATCGTGACATTCATAATTTCTTTCACTGAATATTGTTAGTCCACTTAAAGCAGCTAAAAAGGGGAGCTTAATTCAATCAGATGCCGTAGGTCGCCCTAGGCTGTGAAGCTGCAGTTTGGTGTCATTTTCGTCTGTGCAGGACTGTTGATGTGGAGGCCAGACAGCCAGTCAGTGGGAGGAAGTCAGTCAGGAGGCAGAAATGCAGTCATTATTAATTGTCAGAGCTCATTGTGCTGGGCGATCACTCTGTTGTCGAGGTTGCATCGGTGGGAGTCTGGTAATGGAGTTGCCCATCTCACTCGAACTGACTGGCTGCAGCCCAACTAATAGCGTGGCTTTGTGCTCTACAGTCAAACAGCATTCGCTTCTCCTGGGATTGAGGCGGGGATGGTTGTCAACTCACCTCTCCTTTACCTTCACATTATTCTCTATTGATCTGCTACAGCTACACAAACCTTTTTTTCTTGCCTTAATTCTAAATAAAGCTTGCACAATAAAGCATGCTTTACAACCATTTAGAAGAATGTAACACAGAAAATGGGACTAGGTGCATAAAGGTCCTCAGGGTTGGTGCAGTCCATCCTACAGAGCACTTGTTTACATCTGGATGATTTGCACTGTATGATAATATATATATGTATAATAATAATAATTACATTAAAAGGAGGCTAGCATCATTGTGTACTTAGTCCATTTATGTTGTCGAATTCCCTTCTGTGTGAAATGTTTTGTGTTTACTCACATTATGCATTATGCTTCTTAACTAAACTTCAGGGGAATAAAGAAGCGATAGCTGCAGGAAACAGGTGGCACAGAATACTTTGGTCGTCTGCCCTGGACTAAGCTAAAGTTGGCAGTTTGGGCCGCTGTGGTTGGCTTCTGGGCTTAGTTCCGCTAGGCCCAGGGTCAAGGTACCAGAGTGCCGTAATTACATCTGGCTCCCACTCCCACAACAGGATTAGGTGAATTGTGGCCATGAGGCCTCTATAATTGCCCCTGATTAGCAGTTGCCAGTGCAGTGGAGGGAAAGGTCAGTTGGTCTGCCGTTCAGACACCCTTTTGGCCCATAATCCCTCAACACCCCATGTCTGCACTGGCCCCTCCCCCACCACACGGCTGACCATAGAGCGATCTGCATCACTATGCTTATTCTCTCCCCTACTTTCCCCTTCAATGGAAAGCATGCAGAAAAAAAGGAAAAACTTATGTCACAACATTACCTCCCGTGCATGGTGGTCTAGCTTTCTCTTTTCTTAATGTTGAAAAACAGAACCACAGGTCCCTCATTATCTTTGGCTGAAAATATGTGACCTTGTTTGGTACCAAAGAAAATATACACACCAATGGTGCGTTGTCTCAAAGCAATTGCTTTTTTTCCTCTTTCTCATTTTTACCTCTCGTTAAGCTTTGTAAGTGCTTTGAAAAATTCCCTCAAGCCTCTTCAGTGTTTTTTCCCCTAACGGTGGAATTCCTCCCCTTTTTTCTAGCTTTTGTTTGCCTCTGAAAAGGAGCTGCTTGTGCAGAAATAATTAGCTGTATTATGTCTACCGATATAGGCATCTCCCTTCTGAGGTGAAAATCCCTCTCCCATTCATCTAACTTGGTGAAGCTCCAATGCATCTCATGTAAGCTAGTCAGCATAGTAGGGTGTACACAGTGGGCCAATTCAGAGTGGGTTTGAGGCAAGCTGTGATATGATATTATTTCATTGGAGTTGTTAGAAAAAGCTTTGTGTATGTGATCAAATGTGGCTGAATATCATGGGCGTTTTGTCACAGTGCCATATAATGTACATACAAAACGGTCTGCTTGTAAAATGTGGATATTGTTGTAATAACTAGAAGGAGCACTGCCTCTGCATGTCTGTCAGTCTCTGGTTTTCTCTCTGCATGTCTGTCCCTCTGTGTACCTGCCTGACTCTGCCATTACCTGATACATTATTTTGTATTCACACCCCATAAACATGGGAATTAAAAACCAGGTTAATACTGTAAACACTTGAAAATGATTAAGTTATTTGACCTAGCCAGGAGTACATTTTGTTCTCAATGTCCCTTTTGTAGTGCAGCCAAAAAAGGCATTTGGAAAGTGTCCTCTATTCCCACTGTGGTCGGGCTAATATTTGCAATTGCATACCTTTGTCCGTTCCTTGATGATTACTTTGTCCCCTGAAAAATTGTGTTAGCTGTCTCTGGCTGCAGGCATTTGAACTGGGCTCACAAAATATTTATGTGAAAAATGTCACTTTAAACAGTGTCAGTGGAGTATCACAACATGTGTGTTATTGTTCATAGTTGGGTATAGCCACCCCACCTTCTGGGCTCCTTGGCTTTTTAGATAAAGGATAATGTGAATGACCCCGTGTGACTGTTTGTTCTCCAATTTGTTCTGGGGTTTCTCTGGATCCTGAAAGGTATCTTTGGCTTGGAGCAATGCTGCTTCTCAAGCCTGTTGAATTACTTAACTAGGTGAGAAATGAAGATTTATCTGCACATCTGTGAGGTGCTTTTGGTTCTCACCTACACCATGTATCTTAACCTCTCATCGCACACAGTGCAGGGTAACATGCCAAATAAAGGGAAATTACGTACTGTACGTATTTTCAGTTTTAGTTGAAGCTTAAGTGAATATTAAGAATTACATCCATGATTTATCACAGCTTTCAGTTTTCTAAAACATAAATGTATATATGTGCATGCTAATAAATATAGCATAGCGAATTAACTTGTTCTATGCCTATTCGGGCTATTTTATTTATTGAGGCTCTAGCCCCACACTATAGACCACACTGCCACACCACCTTAATTTCCTGCCAGCTCAACCCGGGCTCTCCCTCATCTGACCTCTCACACAGTGAACCCTATGAATGGACAATAGTGCCCTTCAGTGGGGCCCCATGACCATAGCAAAGCCTGCAGCTGGAGCACATAGCAAGCCTGCCCTGGCCTGAGGGCATGCTAACAGCTGAGAAAGATCTCTTAACTGCCAAGGGGATTTTGGAAATGCTAGGGGAATCACAGATGTGAAGGCTAGAAAGTTGTCTATGCAATGCTGTTTATCAGATGCCGAGGAGAAGCTGCCTCTAACAGGTGCTCAGGGGCTGGACGGGAGATCTGGGGCCTGACTGCAAGAGGAAGAACCCCTGAAACACACCAGGCTATTTTTTTTATCAAACAAAGGAAGCAGGGATTTAGGCAATTTACTATAAAATCCACTGTAATTTCTTGCAAGATGTCAAATATAATGACATATATCATTATTATATGTATTTTGACAAATTAATGAAAAAAATGTCAGTGGTGACCAAAGTGTATGCCACAATCCGGTTTGTCACATTAATAAAATACAATTTATAATGTACATTTCATTAATATTGCATATATATTACATTAAGTACAATTGTTTTCTGACTAAAACCTTTCTCACTGACATATTTTACTTCCTTCATTCTGACATTCACATAAACAATGTGCACTTCATAATTCATAGTGGATGTATGGGGTATCATTGTCTTACAAAGGACATCCTGACCCATTATTGACCCACTGAGGGTTGAAAAGTGCCCTGGCCATAATGGCACAACCATCATGACCAAATGAGATTCATTTTGAATATTTTGGAAGCAAATCCTGATCCCATTTTGTGAGAAGCTACAAGTCTATTCTTGTTTGTATGCAGCAAGGAGATTTATAAGGCAGCGACAGTTTAGGGTCTGTGTATAATGCTATTTATTTACAAAAGTAAAGAGGGGGAAGGTATTCCCACAGTATTACTCTAAGCAGAGTTATCAGATTGCAACACCATATAATGAGTGCTCCAGATTGCACATACACAGCGATTGTATCTGTCTATGCTGCCTGATGCCGTGGTTCTTCGGGTCTCTTTTATTGCCTCCGTGTTTGCCTGGCTTAGAATCTGATGATATCTGCCTGGTCAGTATTAGCTGCTGTCCAAGAACTGCCATGGTTTGTGTACTTAATATCACTCCTCTGGCTCTTACACCTACTAAGAATCCATCCAGGATTAAACACCAGTCATTTGTCTTATCTGAGTTGAAAGACTGTTAAGTATTTTGGTTGGCTTGAAAGAATTTTCCTCTGATGCTGACGAGGCGATGAAGTTAATGCTGGTGCCATGGAGCTCATTGACTTTCACATAGTTTGTGAAATGAATGACCAATGTCTCCTGATAGCACACTGTCAGTACAACATGGCTTGACATGATAGTGGCATTAAAGCAATTGTTTAGTGATTAGGAATTTATTTTTGATGCTGTTCGTTACCCTCAAGGGCTTCTAATTAGATCAGAAAATCAATTATGACTAAACATACCAAACATCTCTTATCTTCACTTGCCAGGGAATTAGACGGCGGTTTGTGCCATGGGGCAAGTGCAGGCAAAAAAATATATATGCAAATGTGAAAGAAAGTCTATGTGGCAAGAAATCCATCAGTATACTCCTTAGACAAGATAAACATGATTAAGATTCTGCCATCATCATCACAAGGCTACCTTGTCCTCCATTCCCGTAATGATATGCTGTCCAAGAAGCCATTTACCCCAGCCAGTCTGGCTATGCAGTGAAGCTGTCCAAATCCTTGCAGGCACCGCCACCCCTCCACTGCAAATGAGCTATCGTTTGCATAATTGTGTGAGCTGCTGCTTGGTGGTTTCTTTTAATCAACCCCAGAGTCACTGGTAATTAGTAGCAGACTACTAATGGATTCTGATGGACACTGTTGGCATCCACTGATTTACCCTCCGGTGATTTGATAGTTAGAGGAATAACCTATATCAATAGCAAACAAATTTGTTCAATTCGTGGGATTATAAAAGAAATGAAATAAGTAATCATTGTTGTCTGCATAGGTTGTCTTCATTACCAATCAAGATTTAGCATTTAAGATCCAAGATTTGACGTAAGCCTAATCTTCCCCTGCAGGAAAAACGATGTTCTCTGAGCCAGTTGGAGTAAATTGTCATTCTCTCCACTGTTCTCATCTTTGACTGTGTCTCACGGCTTTGTTTCTCCACAGGATATGTGGTGATTGGAGTTCTGAAAGATAATAAGAGGAATAATATCCAGCAGTGCTGAGATGCACAGAAAGAGACTCGGTGCTTCAGCAGAGAAAAAAAAAAGTTGTTAAAATTCATAGGACGAAAAAAGGAATCAACCGCAGAATACATTACACAGCATCAACTGTTCCAAGGACACCAAAGGTCAGCCTGATTGTCTGGCATACTGTCTAGTAGTGAATGGGACTGGTGGGACCACATTGTACAAGAAAAATCGGGGATTAAAAGCTGCAGAATGGCGAGCGCCAAATCCATACACACAATCTCTGATGGCTGTGTTCTTTCACTGCATCATTGTCTACATATATCTATCCTCATACAGAACGTGTGGGCTTCTATCTGTGGCACAAGCCAAACCATGCACACTAGTCCCTGACCCATTTCTCCTCTGCCTTTCAAAATTGCCAGCCACGCAACGCCTCAATGATCCCCTTCACTTGGTTGCTCTGACCTTTGATAGAGAAGACTTAGCGACCGTGTAGCCTGGAGAGAGGGAGCTTGTCTTGAACCTAATCTGTCCTAAGGCTGTGATTGATGCTGTCCGTGGCTTAGAGAGGTTCAATGCAGGCATGCTCTTTCAACAGAATTTCAGCAGGATGTGTTACAGCAGGATTGCAGATTACCAAAGTTGTTTAATCACGGATTGATTAGAATAATAGTTGCCCAGGTAACCAGACTATCATGCATTTAGTTTCCAGACATGCAACCTCCCAGTCATCATTCTTTGTCTTTTTGTTTGCTTTCGTCCTTACTGTTTATGTGAAATATACACAGAATGCTCATGCCTCCACATACCTTACACACACACACACACACACAGTGCCCGAACCTGAGTAAAATCATTTTAAACCCATAAATTTTACCTTTTTTTCTCTCTCTTTTTTTCTTTTTTTCTCTACCACCCACCAATCCCCAGCACTAAACACACACACACACTGTGCCTGGTAAGATTTTAAATGATGGCAATGCAAAATACATGCAAAAACCCCACCCAGCCAGCCTCACCCTCCTTTCCAGGGAGTATTTCAACATAGGCCGGGAGGCTGGGTGTACATGTCTCTGAGCCACTCCCCGCAGCTGTGCACCTGGAACTGCTCCCATTCCAGCATGGCAGTGAACCCACACACCTGTTCACACCTGAGGCCTGCGCCTCTGGACCGCCACCACCTTCCTGCCTTTGTTTCATCCATCAACTCATAAGATTGACGTAAACTGAGCAGGCTGTAAGAAAAAAAAGCTTTGGTACTTTGTCACAGAAACTAGAGTGAATTCACGGCCAGTAGTGTGTCAGTACTATTCTTGTCTCATCAGAGAAATGTGAGGTATGTAACAGTTGGTGCTCCCTGAACCAAGCATTATATGAACCTGTCAATGTTTCATTTGATTAGACATTTGTACCATTTTTCACACCACAGTGTAATCTCACCCAGCCAGTTAAGCCAGCACCTAACAAAACATGTTAGCATGATAGATCCCAGGGATATGATTGAGAGCAGGTCAAAAGAGAAGTACAGGTTTGTCAATATCTTTCACAGTGAAAGCAACAGGTGTTGTGTGATATATTGCAGCTGTGTATCCTTCATCACATTACTGATCGGTATTCATGTGCTGTTAGTTGCTTTATGAAGACCTTGCAGCAAAAATCTGAGAACAAATCTACTCAGGAGGACCTGAAGTCAAAAATCTGTGACCAGCTGTGCTGGTCTGGTATACTAAATGTTGAACTCAATTTGAGAATTCACTGTTTCCAGTATGTGTTTTCCTCTGTCTGTACAAGCCATCATCATTGACTGAAGTCAAGTTTCTCCCTTCACTCCCATACTGTTCCTAGCGCTTCAATAATTCCCAGTAATCTTATTACCATTACCATTACCAATAATTATTCCACATAGGAATAGGCATAGGAATAGCCCTGACCTTTGGCTGTCTAGAAAGCATTCTGCAGCTGTCTTTGGTTGTGTAGATGTCAATTCTTACGGGGATTTTTGCGACTTAGTTCACAGGAATTCTATTTATTTTATTCTATTTATTGTATTTTATTCTATTTAATTTTATAAACTAATTTTATGCTTGTTGCGCTATTTGCCAGCATTCCTAAAAATGTGCCAGTATTACTAAGAATATAGCTATAAGATAATATAACAGGGTTTTGTTCTTGGTTACGGCTTTGAAATTCTTTTGACCACCTGTCAGTGTCCCCCAAGGGTGATTTTGTCACTTCACAAAAACAGCACTAACACTATTTGCTAATGACTTGACTGCTCCAAACAGGTCTGGGAGGTCTGGCTAGGCTTGGTCCCATCTCCCCTACCCCCATAGTGGGGTTCCCTGCAGTCCCTGCTCTCCTTCTTGCCTGTTGACAGGTATCGCACCATGCCATCTGTTGCTCTCTCTCACTGGTGTTCTTAGCTCAACAAATTGAATGGATTTAAAAGGGGAGCCTCTGTATCCGTGAAGGTTGACCACCAGCATACACAAACAGCAAAGAGAAAACAGAAACTTAAGTCAGCACATTTCCAGAACAAAATATTTGCTCCATCATCATGGTGGGCTACGTTTGTTGTTAGTGAGTAGAACAGTATGCCTGTCAAAAGAAGAATGTTTCAACAATAAGGTTCTTGATTTGAAGGTAAGCCACACGTTTGGCATGAGTCCCGTTGAGGTACCTTCAAAAAGAGGCCACCCTTCTTTCTACTCAGTCTCTTGGAATAGTAAACTTTCCTACTGTCCTCTCTGTTTGTGTCTGACCTCTCAGTGTTAGCCAAGACTGTCACTAGTAAGAACCTAATTAGAGGTCCAATCTGTCTGAGATTGCTCCAAGGGTTTAATTTCTTCTCTGTGTTTTGGGGAAGCCAGTTGCCAGTTGCCAGTTGCCAGTTGCGCTGAGATCATTAGCAACTCTCTGGCATTTCACTCTGAGCTCCTCAATACTTCAATTCTTTATGTTTGTCTCTGAATTGATCAGTGGGTCATCCATGAAAAACATGGGCTTGTTTATCTGAAGCCCTCCCTCATATCAGTATCAGTGTGCTTTGGTGTAGAGGGCTCTTCCATGTTGCCATGTCACATCAAAACGTAAACTGCCCAGGCCTAATTGGCAATGCCATTTTTATTTGTGCTGTTATAAGTTCCATCTGAATTTGCCTTTGAACAACTGTTGCTCTTTACCTGCATATGTATGGACTGAATATAAAAATTGCACCAGAAATATTTGTAATATATTAAAATAGATGGGTATTCAGTATTTGCAAGTATTATTGGCATCACTACGTACCCCTAATCATAATTACATTAACAATCTCTCTGATATTATAGTTTTTACACAAAGGAAACCAAAGAATGTGTACTGTCTTAAATGTTACTAGCTAGTCCGCAAAATAGCTAACATACAAAAAAAACAGCAGAACTCCTTGCTACTAGTTAGCAAGCAACCTTTGCAAACAATTCTAGTCTTTGATAAAGCAGCTAGGTGTGTTTTATGGGTTCATAAACCAAGGTCAGAGTGTTTGACTGAAGACATTCTTGTATACACAAATACAAAAGATAATTCATATCATGGGGGTCAGGGGGTTGTTCGCCCCTGTGCCTGGCATTATTTTTTGCTAACAACACACCTTGGCGTTTATTATCCTATTAATACCATGGCCACTTATCAAAGATTTAAAAAAAAAAAAAAAAAAAAACACAGTGCAGTTGATTTATATTTTCTAAAGTAAAATGTGTTTTGCTCACTGCTGATTCTCACATAGCACCTGAAACTTGCAATGGCTTGGCAGCTAAATGCTTCATTTGGCTGGTGCTAGCTGATAGTATATTTGCTATCGTTTATCTGCTAGCTTAAATACTTGTTGGGTATCCCAGACTGTATAAATATTCTTCTAAACACCACGCTATCTCTATCTTCAAAGATATATGCTCAACAACATATTTTGTATGTTCAGGAAAGCTTTATCACGTGAGTTTTGCAGTTGTGCAGTTATCTGAAATTAATCAACACCTCCAGCCAAACAGTACACCGTTGAGTATCATCATCTAGCCTCGATCATCAGTCACGGAGGAAGGGATCCATCCCATTCCTTACATCCCTTACATAAACATCTGTGTTTTATGTCCTACCCTCTGGCCACTGGTTTATTCTCCCTACTGACAATAAAAAAGCTATGAGGACTCTTTTATTCCTCCTGCCTTATGCATCCTAAATGTTGGTAGAGGGAGAAGGAAGCCAAGGTCAGGATGTCAACGATTGGTGGTGACGGCAGTGGTGGTTGTGATGATGTGTGTTATGCTGCTTGCCTGAAACTCTTTATCAACACATTGGCAACTGACTGGCTTTTTTGTTGTCTTTTTTTATGTAATATTTTTTATACTTTACTGTAAAAGCAATTGCCCATTGGGACGTAAACATTTGAAACTTGAACTTGAACTTGAGTGCTGTCGGATGGTAGAGCATACATTTGATAATGAGCAAGATAGAGATAGAGCTTTATTCTGTAGCTATATTGATTTTACTTTTTCTAAATAATATGCATGCATGAAGATTCACACTTGGTAAATTATAAATTATAATTATAAAAAAGTAAATATATTTGAACATGAAATGTCCAATAACAATCTGGAGGTCTACTAAGGTACAACAGCACCATATGGCCTCAGTAACAAAACCACACAGTCTGAGAGGAGGGGCAGAAGAAAAGCCCTGACCTTTGGCTGTCTACAAAGCATTCCCTAGACTATGGATCCATTGAGCAGAGGTTCTTCTGAGGTTCTGAAAGGGTTTTACATAAAAAGCATCTCTAATGTGACCGCTCTGCACAACTCATACCAATACTAATATCACCCAGGAAACTAATTCGCTGTTGAGCTGCCAATGAGCCGTCATTGGCTGTACTTTCAGACTAGACTATACGGTCTATAGGATGAGTCTGCTGCATTCAGCCTTGTTGTTCAAGTGCTTTGTTCATATGTAAAACATGTACAAGTAAACCAAAACAAGCTCACACACACACACACACACACATACACACACACACACACACACACACACACACACAACCCAAATGTCATGTGTCCATCAGGGCAGTCTGTTCAAATCCAATTGTTATTCTTGGCCTCACTCCACTGAGGATATCGTTTTTTTCTTCATTTCAACATCTGTTTAACAGTCATGTCAGATGGAAGAGACAATAGTCTCTAATTCCCCCAACTGTGGCAGCGTCCACACATAATGCTGACATCATACAAGGAAATATGAGAAAATGCACATTCAAGGAGCACTGCCAATATATAATTTCATAGCAACTGACCCTTATTTATGTCTTTGATATACTAGCACACATTTACGTTATAGGAAAAATATGGATTTTTGGATGAAAAAATGTTTAGCATTTTGAAACTGTTTAGATCAGTATCCTGCCCATTATTTCAGATATTATTAAATGGATGTTATAAACACTCAACACATAGCCCCATTTAAAAAGTCTTATCTGCTTGTGTGTTTGCTAGGCCTGTATACTCCATCTAACTTCTTGGATTTGGTTGGTGTTTTTATGATGCTTATCAGGTGTGACAGCTCTTCATGGAGATCGTCATGCTTCATAATGTCTTCATCATAATCGACCACAGACCAAAATAGGATGAAAGGAAAAACATTTGAAAATAAGTGTAAATACAAATGATATGTCATCCATTCTTTTCATGAATGGCTCTGAAATATACGATTAAGATCTAGCAACAGCGCATTTCCGCAGTTTCAGGCAGGGTGTTGTTATTCCTTCGCTCCACTGGAAAGGCAGAGGAGGGCTTAATGTAAACACCCAGCTCTCACTCTCTTTCTATGCAGGTGAGAAGCACTATGCTGTAGAAAGCACCTCCGCAGTGAGAACCCCTGCACAGCAGTTATCTTTTCAGTGGGTTCGGGGGGTCACTACTTTCCCATCAGGGAACTCTTTTTCAACTCATATACGATGGATGCATTATGGCCTCTCAATGAGAATTGTAGCTTTCAATGTGCATTCCACTGAGTTTCTGTTCTTACAGAGGGGCAGTGAAAAAGAAATCAGCATCTCTATAAAACGCTTTTTTGCGCACAATCCCCTCCCCCCACTCCATCTACCCTGACTCCCCTTCCCCCGTTGCCATTCTGTGAAGTTAGGAATCCATAGGAGGTTTATTTGAGATGCAAGCAGAAGTGTGAGAACACTGGGCTTGGGAAAAAATCCTTTCCTATGAGCTGAATGGGGGCATTTCAAAACCGGACGTTTTTCAGGAACTCCTTCAGCCACACAGTTAGTTTTCTGTCAGCTGAACAAAACACTGCTGCCATTTGAGAAAAATCTAACGCTTCATTACTGGCTAATTTGATTGAGTGTCATTGTGACATGAGATTTGCTTCATTTAATTTCTTTCCCCCTTCATTGTTCTTGTTTTCTCATATGAATATAATAACTGCAATGGTTCTATCTAGCAAATATCTTGGAAGGCTCAACAGTGTTAGAGGGCACAGATCAGATGCTTTATCCATAACTGAGGCTCTGCTTAGCTACTGGTCTTCAGAGATGAAAAGAAAAGGCAGTCACACAGTGATACCCAGCCGCTTCATTCAACTTTGTTCCCATTTACACATTCTTAAAACATCAAAGTTGGCCCCTGTCAGGGTTGAATCACAGAATAAGGGGACAGAATAGAAAAAAATGTCCCTTTAAACTCAACATCAAGCTGCTCTTTATAAGGACCAGTTTAACTGTCATGGACATGAATAATGCATTGCATACTGTGGCTCCTGGGTTAATTTGATTTTCAATCTTAACCATTTATTGGGTGTTTTTATCCATTCATTAGCTAGATTCAAAGGAAACGCAAAGATAATGCTGTCATATGTTTACATCATCTCTGCTGCAAACTTGTTATTTGCATGCATTCTTGCTGTATATGAATTCCATGCACACATTTTCATTATTAAATGTTTACTGCTAGTGGATTCCAGATTTCCCCCCTTAAAACAACACAATTACGATTCACAAAACCTCATATGAAAGAGAGAGGTATGTCTGCTAACATGCCCTGATTGTATTTCCACTAAGCAGTTAGCGTGATGAAATGATTCAAAGGATGATAGTTGCAGAGGCACTGCTGGTGCAGCTTAATGAGGTAAACCCAATACCATTGCTGTAAAGACCATTCATAATGCGGACTGCTGAAGCGATATGGACAGCACAAGAAGGCTGGCTTTGAATGCACACACTAACTTGGCTCCGGATTTTTTGGTATTTTTCCTCTCACTGGCATCTGCTGATCTTTGTTCTGCACCCAAATTTACAGATTCCTTCAATGATATCCTTTATACACATCCAATGGTAGCAGCTTTCAAAGAGAATGTTGCATATTCAGTCACACAGGTATGTTTAATGTTACTGATGTTGAAAATGAGTAACACGTTGCTATTTTGTTTTTTATTCACTGTAAAATTGTTTAATATTATGGGCAAACCTTTATTTCTCTGCCTGTCTGGTTTTGTCTCGGCATTAACAAGAAATGTGAGATCATCTGAAGTAGCAGATGCAAATATCAGTGTAATAAAAATAATGGCCTGTGTTTACCTTACAAATGAGCCTCTAGTGCCTGGGTAGATGAGATCAATGTGTTGAAACTGATGTTGTCTCATTGTGCTGAATATGGCTTTCTGGGAACACAATTCTCCGGAGATGAAGTTGACACAAATCCAATGGCTCAGGGATGGTGTACATTTGTGTTCAATTTAAATCTGTTTATACAATTGGAGCTTCAACTTTTTGCAATGTAAACTCCAAAAGTAAAGTATGGGAAATGATACATACACAATTTATGAATAAACTTCCAAATAATACTGTATTGTATTGTACTGGAGTCCAATATAAGCACATAAATGATATGCCATCATTTTTGGTTTCCTCACAAATATGCATTCTTCCTGGAATAAGCACAAAGCTCTGGAAATAAACAATGTATTTGGGCTATCACTTTAATTAATGGTGAGGGTAAGCATGACAGCTGTGATGGCAGTAGAATAGCCAATCACAGGTGTTGTGTGGGGCAGAGGGAGGAATTTGACAGAGTGTTTGACAGAAGAAGCCATGTGCAGAAATAAGCTGACAGGTGGTTGGCCAGATCCAACACGAGGCTGCCAAAATTACTTTGCCTTGGGGGGCTCCAAAAAACATGACAGTAGTAATGAAAATGGCACTGCCTAAATTTATAATTCTCAGCAACAGCATAACATAAGAATATTATATAATATATTAGCATCTTATCATACCTGAAATAGAATTTCATACTTGGTAGGTAGTTTTCCCCCATTTTAATTCGAAGTTTCCTCCCAGCAAATGCAATCCAAAAGCTTTCCTCTTCTAGACATCACATTACCGGGTGGTACAACAATGTATTTAGGCTGCTTGTCTTCATCCTTGTACGCTGCTAACTCTTGGCTGTTTCTCTAAAGTTCTGATGACCTTTTTTTGTCTGAGATCTATTTCTCAGTACAGTGTCAAATATTGAAAAACACTGCGTTTTATTGAAAACATTTTAAAAAAGAAGTCCAAGGTCATCTGCATATAGCCTGAAGCACAAAATATTTGTGGAATCAAATGTGCCTATGGCCTTGCATTATACAGTAGTATAGTATAGTATACTATATAGTATGTAAAGTTTAGTATATAATCACCAAAATAGTAGGACATCTGGCTTGTTTTCCTGCGTGGGTGACTGCACTCTTAATGTTGGCATCCAGTGTTTGTTTCTCTGCTTCATCCTCCTTGCCTCTAAATAAGAGAGGATGTACATACTAAAATGGATTTTCTGAATTTCCTGAATCTCCTTTTCATTGGAAAGTGTTGTCATGTCTCGTGAAAAAATATACTGTAAACTGTTCCCGTAGCAGTGGAGCCCTCACAGTCCTCTGTATAAAAGCTTTTGGGTGACTGTAGGAACTGCTCTAGATTCTTTATAGTTTCAAGGAAATGCAAAAAGACGCCCACAGGTGAAACAATGTAAGACTGACACGCATGCACACACACACAAACACACCAGGAAAAAAACACCAGGAAAAAGCAAAGGCTCTTTCTAGGGTTTGTTTGTTTCTGCAAACCTATAACCACTTGTCACTCAACATCCATATCCAACACCTTCAGATATACATGCAAACATACTGACAATCACCAAAACCTATCCAACCAAACACTCCCTGCCCCTCAGATATGCACTATTTCCATAACTTTCCAGTGAGGCAATATGAGCAAATATATATCTTCCCAAATTCATAACGATTTTCACCCTCCCTTTACCTATCATTTCACACATGAATGAAGATATCAACTAGCTGTAACAAGTTACAACAAATCTCTCTCTTTCTCTCTCTCCCTTTCTCCCTCTTTCCCAACTCATACATTCTGCCTGTAAGTATGATGTACAAATTTGTGAGACATTACAGATCAGAGGTCAAACTAATTCACACACCTGCACAGTACTGCTTCAGTGATGTTATTCTGTCTTATGTATATATATGTACAAAGACAATAATCCAAAATATATTGCTCACATTTGATGAGGGATAAGCATAAAATAGAAAAGTGTTTCATGTCCGTTCAAAGTGAGTTAGCGGATTACTCACTCCGCTATGCAGCAGTGTGTGCATATACGTCCATGTGCCATGTGTACGCGTGTGGATGCATTCTCATCCCTCCCAGCATTATTCCTCCATACTGTTATAGATGTTCTCAATGTAACCTAAGTTTCCATACCTGCCACAGTGTTGCTCCTGTGCAAAAAGCTGTGCATGCTGGGGCCTGCTTCTTAAATCTGCCATTCTGACGCACACAAAGGTGGTGCTCATCCAGGCTTTGTGTCAAGGATTAAGCGAGCAGATATACTGCAGCCACAAAGACAGCCACATTCAAATTGCTACTTCCGTTTTCTCACATACTCTCACATTTCCGTGCATCGATTAAATGGTGTGTAAAGATTATGACACAGACCCTAAATTGTCCCACCTGGAGCTATGAAAGTGTGGTCTTAACTTGTTAGCGACAGCAGATGATGAGCCAAAATTGTTAGCGTGGTAATCCGGAGTGTTGTTAACAAAACAAAGTAATTGAAAATAATTGTCTTTGTCATGAACTGGCCTAACAAGTTAAGGATTTTATCACTGAGCTCACAGCACAGAGCAGAGGACTTCCAGGTGTTTCTCACTGTTTTTCAACCAAAGAACAGCACGAGCCATCAAGTCTAATCAGTTTTTAACACGTTTGTCACAACCCAGAGGTTCAGAGAGCTGGACTAAAGGCAGCTGGAAAGGATTATTGGCCTTCCCTTTGGAGCAGGTTTCAGGGTGCGGGTTGGCGTAGTCAGCAATGTAGAAAATGGTTAAATTCTTAGACTGAAGCCACCCAATATTCACATTTTCTTTTTTAATTTTTGAATTGAGTGGCATTTGAGAGAAGTGACAGTTGTGATTTTCACAGTTTTATGGAAGATGAATATGCTCTTTTGTGATATTATATTCAACCTCTGAGGTGTGCTAGCAAGGGAAGCTTGTATGAAAAAAGTAAAAATACACAATTTGATTCAAGAAAAAATGTCATTGTTACTGTATGCATGGCTGTCAATATAATGGATGTTTTTTAATGGCTAAGCCAAATAAACCTTTCTCTCCAAAGCATTTGCTTTCCTTTTAGTTTTGTTGATAAAAGCAAGAATACAGCTGCATGGACGTCAGCAGGTTGGAGTGGAGCCTGTCTATGCCCATCTCTGGATCCCCGAGCTCCCTTTTTATACGCCCTCCATGCTTTCTCTATCCATCTCACTCTTCCCTGCCTGGTTTTATTTGAGCTGCTTGCCTCTGTGGTTCCAATTGGATGCCTTAAAAGAATGTTTTCTTCCCTCCATTGTGTGAAAACTACACTGGCTGACAGTTGCCTCAGTGAAACCAAGGCTTCAGTTCTTTGTCAGCCTGCTGCATTGTGTTAGAGGATTTGCAGGTGCAAAAAGAAGGACTTGGTAAATGAATAGAAAATATTGTGGGAAAGGTATGTGTCTTTGTATGTGTGCACATGCACAAGAGAGACAGACAGTTTTGGAGAGACAGAGAGAAGGCGCAAGAGGAAGGAAATACCAAGCAAGCAACTATATTCCTTAAATACAGTAAGTTTTTAAGATTTGCAAGAGTTTGTTTTATTCACAAGAACAGACATTACTGCCCCATTCTTGAATAGCTCTCTCACAGACTTAGCACTACTGCTTTAAATCAAGTTGGAAAACAGCTTTTAATCAATACTGATAAAAATGCAGCAGAAGACAAGTATAGGCAGATTCTCTGGGTTTGTAGCACTAGAATTCTTGGCTCAGGGATCTAACAGAAATTGAGTTTCTTATCTAAAATGGCAGCATGATTTCAAATTTCCTCTGTGTAGGCAGTACTGACAGAGTTTCAGATTTTCAGTGCGCCACACTGAGTCATATTGGCAGTAATACCAATGTGTCACAAACACATGAGCACACACACAAAGACAAACACAAACTCACACTAAAGTATATTCAAAGATTGCAGGTAGACAAAATGTGAGCATATGAAATTCTGAAAAATGTCAGACTCTGGCATTGCCCCCTTTTTCTCTCATTCTCTTCTTGATTGCTTTTGTCCTCATTCATCCACTTATAAATCTGGTCGGCCTCTGCTTCTTTGTGTGTGTGGGGTTTGGAATGGGGACTGGTAGTGCTTTGCCAAATGGGGTAAAAGTTGGGTCTTGGATGGGAGATGTTGAGTGCTTGACTGCTGATACCATGGAATTTGCTGCAAAGATACAGCTGGGATCACTAGTGCAGATCACCTTACTGTGAAAAAGAGACTGATAGCAGCAGGAAAGCAACTGAACATGTGTCAGCCATCTGGAAAAGTCACCCAAAACACTATGCATCCTCTGTGCTGAGACAAAGGAGTCATTTTACTATATGAAAAGACTTGTTCCTTTTTGTGAGATTTTCCACTGCAGATGAATGTTTAAACTGTGGTGCCTTTTTAGTCAGTTGACCAGTTACAACACAGTTGTAGTCAATTGGCACACCCTCTACTGAAGGCTCCAACTAGTGCACTAGTGCTTTTTAGATACTTTGGGCGTATGCATTGTTGGAGTGGTAGAGAGCAACAGTAAATATATACATGCTTGCACGTCCAATACGCCATCTGGCATCCCATTGGGGCCAACCCTGCGCAGTTGTTATTGAGATGCTCTGTCCTGAGCGCCTAATAAATGACATCACACATACATCAGATGCATGCCCTGCCCTTTCCACGATGTAAATTAGTTTAGAAACAGGAAGGTCAGCTGTGTCTTCCACCCTCACAAGAATGCAATCTTTCTTTATCAACCAAGCAGTGAATCACTCTTGGTCTCACTTCCCTGTGGCCAAGAGGCCAAATTTTGTAGAGCTAATAGCTCATCCGCCTCAACCTGCAGCCCAAGAGGGTACTGCTTGTATTTGGACCAAGCTGTGACCTGTCGGACAAGGAGGCCCACTGGTAAGCCAACAGGCTCCTTCTAGGAAGGGCAGATAAAGCACAATAGACACCTGGGGCCCAATGGGAACTCTCAGTCCCCTACACAAAGGACTACAATGTTATCTCAGACTCCTAGGGAGTCAGAGCCTCTGCATCTGCCTCCTTTGGTTACATCCAGAAATTTAAATAACTACTTTTGATGCCTATTCAGACACTGCAAAGGAAACACCTTTGCCTTCAAATGTGCAGTCTACAATACAACATGCTACTGTTCAGATTCTTCTGGCTCCTAATGCCTTCACTAAAGGTAAAGAGGCAGCTTTAGCTCCTATCAGATTAGTGGACATAGATGGCTTGGTTCTTCTAGCAGACACACAAGAGGCAGCAACACAGCTGATACATGGGAAGCCTTGGGATCTCCCATTGACAAAGGTCTGTTGACTAAAGTTTGAGGGGAAATTTTGTCTTGTTGGTTTGAATTTTGGAATCTGTTTTACCCTTATAGTATCTGTTATTGGTGCTAGACACACAAGTTGAGACCCCTTCGAACCATTGAATGCAGTGGGCATTGGTATGCTATTCTTTGAGATTGTTGTTCACAAGGTGAGATTGTTGTGGAACAAGGTGCAACAATCAATTACAATTAGGAAAATAAAAGCATACATGCTGGAAAAATATGCCCTGGGGACGGGCAGGTCATTCCCCAGACGTACAAATCAGCTAATGGTCCTAGACATGATTGTAGAAACTCAGCTTTCTTTGATTGCAAATAAGCAGAAATGTAGATAATACATGGGCATGTAGAGAGATGCAGACTGAAACAGACTGTTAATAATGCTATTTTTCATCTCACCATTCACTTTAACACTTTATAAAATGGAAAATGGAACTCAACTGCCACATTGCATGGCAATGCAGGAAAACATCTGCAAATAAAATGTCAGCTGTATTACACAGTGGTGGCACAAGCATAGATCTAGAGACGTAACTCGAACAATACATACGTACCTCTCCATAATTTGGGCAAACCATGGAACAAGAGGGGAATGGAAGACATAATTTCTTTTCTATCCCCTCTTTTGTTGTACACTCAGACATGATGAGGCTAAATATGTGGTGACTCCTACACTAGCTTTAATTAAAGTTCCTGGTGAGAGGACCAGCCTGCGTGTTGAGACAGAGGAGATAAAGTCAACGTGGCCTAAAGGCAACTATGACTCACTGATGTTATTTTGGCTCTGGCATTGGGATTTTTTGGGGGCTTGAGTCTCCTCCTGTTTCATAACTTTTCAGAGAGCCGTGCTGTGTGGGGTGTTGCCACTGTGCCATAAAGAGCCGTCAGTAAAACATCAACAGCCTCCATGATCATTCCACTATTCAACACCTGACCAAACACCAGACCCCGTCTCCCATCACTTGTAGGACTGCAATGACTAGGGCAGGTCCAGACTGTAGAAGTTCTGCCAGCAGGCCCCACACCCATTCAATTTACTTTTAATTAACCCCATTGCATATTAACTACAATCCCCGAGCAACGACATCTACATAACAAATCAAACCTTTATAGCTTGCTCAGCACCATTGTTTTTCTTTTTTTTTCTTTTTAGGGTCTGATTCAATTAATTGGTTTCCATTGCAATAGCCAAGACAGAGAAATTATAGTATCATTTTACTCACGAACGATCAATAACAGCATCATTTAGCCCAGAGGAGAGGTCTATTGTCTCAAAGGGTTGGGGATATCTGTAAGTCATTTTCTTGTAATTATACGTATGTGGGCTCTTTAATTAATCTGAACCCTGAGTGTTGACATTTCCATGGCTCATTAATGAACCACAGCACACATTATAGCGATGGAGTGGACTACATGGCTGCAGAAGGATATGAACATGTATCACAGCTAGTACTATGGCACTGCAGTCTTAGATAACAATACTGGAAGTATTTGCAAATGTTTGGGAGCATCTAACGGGATGGGAAACAGTTCATACATCTATAGCATAGCGTACATCTTAATGAGTTTCAGATGAATCTGTTCTTCCAGCCACCACAGCACTCCACACCAACAGTTTTAAGGAGACTATAAATATTTCAGCATGGAAATTATCTGATATCAAGGCCTTAGAATTGCAAATTAATTTCCCTCCATTGGCTGAGGATGAAATTATACTGTTGGATAGGATGTGCTGAACTTTTATCAAGCAATTGACCCAGTATATTGATTAACAGCTCAGAAATGAGTTCAAATCTACTTTGTATATGAAACTTAGTATGCTGAGATATATCGGTAGGCATGGATCCATACTTTTACATCCTATAATGGTCATATCTGATTGAAATAATGTACATTTTAAAGGAGTGGATCTATTGTGAAATGGAGAGTTGTTCGATCTGTAGAAACGGCTATCTTGATTATTTTATCAAACTATTCCTTTCAAATCCTAAGGATGTGGTAAGCTGGGTCACTTTAAAGGCAGTGTGTGTAGTCAAAAGTATTGTAAATACTTTGTAAGCCCTATCATGTTAAACGTTTACTCTCTGGTCTGGTTAGAAATTGTTTTTAGTATTTGTCGTCTTATTTGGGCTCAGCCTTGTAATATTTTTCCAAGCAATGTGTGCGTTGCTTCATATGATAAAAGTGAAGTAATTCTCTTATAAGAAGCGACAGCAAAATATTAAAGAAAAACAGTGTACCTTCTAATGTTAATGCCATAAAACATCAAAGTCCCCGTGCTGTTTGAGGATTCAGCAACGCAAAAACCTTAAACCCTGTTTTCTACTATTGCCAGAGCACAAAGCTGCAAAGTGATTTGGGGCTGCTGATAATTTGCTTGCAGCTGCAATAACTTGAGCTTTTTGCTGCAGCTATTGTGACAAGATGGGACAAAAGGAGGGGCAGGACATAGCCCCTGCAGCTGTGCATACAGGACAACACTACAGGACACTAGTAAAGTTCAACAACCAAGCAGAAGAAGCAAAGAAGGGCTCAAATGAATTCAGACTGGTTGCCAATTTTCCAATGCCAAAGCCCCAGACATTGGTATAGCATTCACCTTAAAATGCAAACTATACAAATTGTTGAGCTGAAATTGTGATCCCAAGTAATGGTTCTGCATTCTCCCTGTATTTGTATTTTTTTGTCGGTGTCATCATCACTGCATTTACTCATGCATGGGTAACCAGCGTTTACACATCAGAATAAATACAAGTTCTGATAGGAAGCCATTCAAAGATAGGGGTTGATTTGTCTTGTAGACAATGCCAGCTTATTGAGAGATGCAATGGTATGAGTTGCAAACTTACTGAATAGACTGCTGGTAATACAGTTAGTTTCCAATATAGAATTGGATATATTCCATGGAGTCTGATGATTGCACGTGATTCACGCTAACTAGTGTACTGAGAATTATTAACATTGTACAAAATGATGTTGTCTCTGACACCTATTTCTATTGTTTGTGTAAATTGCAAAACAAAAAATGGCAATGACTATTTCCATGGCAATAAAGACAAAGATGTGCATAATTATCATTATTTCTTTTTTAGCGAATTACTAGACATTAAATTGCGACAAAGGCATTTGATACAATGCAAAGTAAAACCTCACCTAATATATTCATCCACTGAATATTTAGATTGTCCCTCGGTTTTTGCGAGGAATCTTACCAGCAGGAAATTAGAAAGGCAGCTGTTTTATTGAGATAAGCCTCATTTTTCTAGCATACATTTATAGGATCTCGCAGTGTAATGGCAGCTGCACACTAACATGTCCCATAAAATTACAGTGTTTTTAAAAAAAAAACTGTGCATAATTCTGATGATCATTCACAGTCTAAAACAGTTATTCATTTACTAATGTTCCTCTTGGTGATTTAGTTTGATATGTAGTGCCATTCATTCAGACCATTTCTGTTTAGCAGCGGAGCTAATTGTTCTTGCAGTCTATACACACTGTGTCTATTATGGTCCATGTCTAGAATTAAACAGTGTGCATAATTCTCGTTGGATCACAGTCTGGCATTTGAAAATAGACTTACCTTCTCTGCCCACAATGAGAAAGTAGATTCTGTAATGAGGGTTTACACATTCAAGCCCATTCCTCTGTGCGTAGGAATAGACCAATTTGCAAGCTTCCTGCATTCACATAACTTGGCCTTAACTCGTCCTTCACTGACTATGGGAGTAATTCCACACAGAGTCTGGGCCCCACATATCACCAGTTAATAGATTTTTTCAAATTCACACTCACACCTTATTACCAGTGACAGTGGTACTGGATGCACCCTCCCCTCAAAAATGGACATGAGACATACATCTTGGTTTCCACTGAATACAAAGGGGTTTGTATCAATCAACTCTTTAATGTCCTTATCTTGAAGAAGGTGGTGATGACAATGGCTCCTCTTGGTGAATCTTTTTTTTTTTTGAGGATATAAAATGTCTGATCTTACCTCTGGGTCTAAAGCTACTTCTACCAATGTTCGTGTTGTCTTTTTTATTGCCTCAGAAGAACCTCAAACATGATTTGGGGTGGACAGAGACCAGAGTATATTTCACCTACCAAGAGAATAATTTTGCACATGTTCATGTTCATGATCAGGGTTTACGGTGTGTAGAGGTTAAGGGGATATCTCTGATTTGTAAGAAGCCTGTCTGGTTTATCTGAGTCATGAATTCAACCAAGAAGCACTCGCACTGTTGTTACTGGAAGTAGATAAAGGTTATTGCCATTTGTTAACAGTTGTTTAGCCTTATTGACTTGCACTGGCTAACAAAAGCAAGCAGATTCTGCCAAAATGTCACAAAAGAGGACTGATTTTTGGCTTTTTGCCTTTTTGGCAACACTTTATGATGAATCAGACAGTTTTCTTAAAAACCTTAAATGAACCCTTTAAAGAGATGCATATGTTGTATTGTTCTCTCAAAACGTACTTGTGAGGAGAATAAATTTAGACTGCAGCTTTTGCAATTGCAATCGTAATCACTTGTTGTAGATTAACGTTATTCATTTTTCATCAAGTCTTCCCGAGAAGGGCTAATCTGTTTAAACGCTATGCGATTAGGAGATGAATGAACATATTTATTTCAGCCGACACACTGATCACAGGAGGAGGTGTGTGGATGTCAAATCTTTCTGGAGGGTGTTGACAAAATGCTGGGTGACACCTCCGAAAACAGGGACGACTCACTGTGACAAGCTAATTGTTATGCTAGGGAGTTCAAAAGGCAGTGGTGGGAAGATCAATAACAACATATGATGTTTATTAATCCATATCTGACTGTCAGCGATGCTACAAACTCTGAACAGTGTCAGTTATTCCCACATATTAGGTCCTTCATAGTGTCATGCACTCACAATTTATGGCAAGTCGTGGAGAATTATTTGACTTCAACTCCTCACTGATGTAGTTCCAGAGATAAAATGTCACCTTAACTTTTCCAGCAACAGACTTTTCCTCTGCTTGAACACAAACCTGGAATGCTCTCAAAGCAAAAGCAAAGCTATGGCTGAGAATAAGACAGGTATTGGAACCGAAGCTGTCATCACCAGGCTGGATTCATGATACGTTGATGATCAGTAGTTGAAGTCACTATTGCCTTTTAACAAAAACGTGTTTAAACACCATTGAACTTTTAGTCTTAGAGTGTGGAAGTATAGCATGTGATGAGCTGAGGCAATCCAAACCAGCAGAGCAAGCAGGATTTGAATGACAATGTTGATTTGCAATGAGCTTATGTGGGTGGAATGAATCATTGCAGAAACCTTGCAACAATTTCCTGTAATGCTGTGTAAGGAAAGTTAGTTTGAAGTGAAAATCATTGTGCTATTACGATGTCCTATATTTATGGATTTATTGGGTAAATCAGAATAAATCTTTTTTGGACACCGTTCTTTCTATATCAAGAAATTGAGAAATAAATGTTCCTGCCAGCATCAAGGGTTCATGATCATTTTTACACTGCTATGATAGGAATATACTGCTCTCTGCCAGATTTCTCTTTGCCATCCCATTGATATTTTGTACATTCTATCTATCATTTCCATCTCTAGTTTCCCTTGCTGAAGCTTTATATCAGCCTGGGCTTGACAGAGTTCATAAAATATACCAAAGTATACTTAATGAGGTTTAATGAGATTCCCCCTGTCAGAATTCAGTGGTGACGGTAATGTAAAGGAAATCACAGGAGCCAATGGATGAGCATTACTGCATGCTTCTTTCAGTTGGGGTAATAATAGTTACATGGCTGACTGTTGCCATTTTGTTCTGCAAAATAAAAATATAAAAGAAAACACATCTCTGTCTCATCACCTAAAATCAAAGTGTGTTAGTACTCCACTGATATGTAAAGCAGAATTGCAGACTGCTGCTAGCCAAGTGTGTTAATTTACCATAATACCTCAGCAAGGCAACATGTACACCAGCTGTGCTTGAGATGGGGCCAGCATCCGGCACCTCTAAAAGCCATTCTTCTCACACTGGGGTGTCAGTCTTTCATGTGTTTCTCTTACATCAATGTAAAATATGCTGCCTCTCAATGGCCATCTGTAAAGGGCAGGTCTGGGCTGTGATTGTAAGTGAGTGTATTACAGGGGTCAGGTTCTTGCTGGATAGACAAAAGGATGATGAAATATGACAGCTCTGTCCAGAAGCTAGGCAAATAATAGCTACTCCATTCTAGCAGTCTCCATGTTTCAAGCTGAGTGTCTAAACCCGTCAACATATGAGCTTTTATAGCAGGCGAAAACACAGTCTCTCGCAAAATTTCTTAACTGTCTCATCCCTGCATCTCTGCTGGATCATGCACAGCCACGGTGTCAATTAGAAGCGCAGTGGTAAGATGATACAGCAATTCAACTGGGTATTGGACTGAGTGAGATATGTTTCTGCATTCACTTGGGTGATGGATTTTCCTGATCAGAGGGAAACTGGAGCAGTGAGAGCCAGTTCTGCTCTAAGGAATGGAGGCTGTCCATGTAGCTTAAGCTGGAGGGGGTGGTATTTTCCTGCAGTTTGATCCTAAAACACAGGTGCAGCCTCCATGGAGAACCTCTCTGCCTTTGAGTATTTTCCTCCTCCCCCCTGCAAAATGTTTGTCAATCTGATCCTCCATTTAATCGTAATTATTATGGATTTGTCTTCTATTTTTCAACCAATCATTTGCTGAGGGAGAAGATAAAGGTTATTTTAACTGCATAATATATCTAATAGCCCCATTTGTTAACAATCAACATTACAAAATTATAAAGCACTGAACACTGAGGAATATTAAGGAATCTTATGTAGAACTACAGCATCTCAAAACAGGTCGTTTGGTCTCAAATTCAGTTTCAAAGTCTTATTTCTGTCTTAACAAGCGAAGAAATTCTGCCAATGCAGTTTTGACTTGTGTCAGAAATCCAACAGAAACAAGTGTCAGTATATTGAAAGAATAATGCAGATCACCACTCTAGTATCAAGAATATGACACTTGAGTCAACAAAATTCTCCAAACACGTTGATTCGCATTGGAAACAAGCGAAATTATCTCACCCAGATGGCAGATTTTTTTTCAACTGTTTAAAGAAAAATCCGATTTAAGACTTATTGGAATGGATATTTTTGCAGTGTCGTTGTGGCAGAC
>CABFOQ010001316.1:10660-43638 GCA_900660455.1 Gephyroberyx darwinii | reverse complement strand
CGGAACAAACGCGTGACAAACACAGCAGGTGAGTGTGTACAGATGTACGTGTGTGTGTGTGTGTGTGTGTGTGTGTGCGTGTGCATTTGTACAGATTTTGTGCAGAATTTTGCCTGTGGTTAAATTGTGTGTGTTAGAGGGTACATGAGTACTCTCCTCAGAAATGGGAAAACAAACCTCCTGTTGGAGAAATATTTCTTATGTCTTTATATTGCACCCGAAATTCTAATATAGAAAAGACATGGTGGTCCAAGGTCAGTTAAAACAGACTCTATCTGCCAAGTAGCAAATCGTAAGGGAACGGGCAAAAACCTATTATACTTCTGTCCTTTCATCTGTGTCAAATAGCGTCATTTTTTGTAAAAACATCATTTACTAATGTGAATGTTACTGTAACAAGAAAGCAAAGAACAGAGTTAGCTAAGGGCTTCCAGAATGCAGAAAGCCTTCCAGAATGTTAACTGTCAATCAATGAATCAACCTTATGACTTCATAGTAGAGAAAGGGATCTCTTCATGCATCTTGCGACTGTTAATCTCTCCATCCAAGAGTATCAATCGTCTCCAGCATAGGTGGATACTGGACATTTATTTTAGTTGTTCAGATGTCACCTCTAATCACACTAGCCATTTTATAGAGAAACAGTCTGCTGACCAGGCTATGGTTTAGTGAATAAATGATTATGTCTGTAGATGTGAATTCATGGCTTACGTCATTGCCAAAGAACAAGCCCTCGTGCCAACAATTTCCTAACAACTAAATTTTTCATCTCTCAGTCTACTTAGGGGACTTAAATGATTCACATTTAGCGATTCTTAGTTGTATGTATATACGTTATCTTTGTGGGTGAATTTGTGGTAAGCAGAAAGGCCAAAAAGCTCACAGAACTACAGTGACATGCATACACTGTAAGAGCAGCATTTGTTTCTGTGTTGCAGTTTCACCATTGCTTTTCTTGTTTTTTAATAATACTCCTTGCTAAGGGAGGTTTCCATTTGAACTTTGGCTCTCAACTACAGTGTCTGGCAATGTAGCATCCTCTTAGATACTCTTACTTCTTGGGCAAAGTTTTATGGTAATATATCCTTACACTGAAGTATTTGGCAGGCCTTACTACTGCTATTGGAATATGTGTCGGTGCAGTTTGACAAAAAAAAAAATCATACAAACAAATGATTGTAATGTTGAATCTTGTGTTAATAGGTGTAATTTGTATTGTGAGTTTTACAATATATGGTTCTACATGTGTAATGTGAGATTGTATATATGTTTTGTGAGTTGTTGAGTTGAATTTGTATATTACCAGTTGTGTTTGAATTTATCACTACAGTTTTTGTATATCAGATGTTTTGGTGAATGTGAATCTTTTTAATTTTAAAAGGAATTGTGCAAAAATGTGAACACCGCAAAACAGAATATTGTTTGTAATTATATATAGTGTACAGTGATGCACACACACCTTATCTTTGTGCAGTGATTAAATCTTAGGTTGTCGTCACTCTTTGCTTACTTGGTTGCAGACCAAGTAAAACCTAACATCCTGGATGCAGCCCACCTTATCTAGAAAGGGAATGTAGGAAAGTGTTCTGGGGTGTTCATGTTTTTGAGTTAAAAGCACTTTATGTTTTATTTTTTTCATTTAGCTCTTGCTTTGTTTAAACTTGTGAATAAAGGCTGTCAGACTTGTAATGGTAGAAAAGAATAACAATAGCCGAATGCGAGAGGCCAGAAAGATCAAACTGTGTTTGTATGTAGAGCGAAAGTGGTGCCACACGCCAGCTGTTTATAATGTAAATTATTTATTGAATAAAAGAAAATGTCTTGTTATTGAGTGGACTTCTGTCTCGTAGCTGGTGATACAAGAGCATTTTTTGAAATTCTATCTGTCTGGTGTTGTCTCCACAATTTGAAGTTTGACTGCCCCCTGCTGTAAAGACCTCGTTACCAATATATATATATATATATAGACAGAGATGTTTTTCTAGAGCATGAGACATAAAAAAAACTTCTAGAGAGTCACAGAAAAAGGTATTTTTATAGTCATGTAACTTTAAATCTGGGTCAGACAATTTAATCAAATCAACCATAGATAAAATAAGGCAAACTTGAATTATGTAACAAAGTTTATTACATATGTACAGCACATTTCCCATGAAGAGTGGTTTTGTCACAAATATAAATTATTTAGGCTTGCTTACATGATACAGGAACTGTAGCTTGCTCATTGTGGAAGAAAGATATGTTGGCTGTTCATTGTAACAGGTTGGCAAAGTGCCCTGGACAGAACACATATGTATTTTGTTAATGTTTATAATATCCTCAAATCTTTAGGAAATCACAGAACCACAACAAGTAATAGAACAAGTGGTCCCTCCACCAGTTTTCATTGAATACTATACATTTAGCCAGTCAGAGCAATCTCCTTAAAACGTGACTGTTTAATACTGCATTATGTCTGTATTAGACCACAGTACTGTCCATGAATCCATATACAGTATGATAATACACACAAAAATAAGGCACAAATGGAGAAGCATAACAATTAAAAAAGAAAAAAAAGAAAAAGAGGGCCAGAGCAGAACTAGTCACGGATTTGGCACTGGAGAAGAGTGACCAAAAATAATAAACATAATCCATCATCATCAGCAACCCCCAAATAACCCTTCAACACTCTACCAGCATTAGCACAAGAGTCCCTGTAAATCAAAAACAGTCAAACCACAGATTAGGAAAGAAACTGTATGCAACAATTGTTTTCAGACATAATTGAATACTTATACAGGTGTGGGGGAAAACAAATCAGCAAGAAAAAAAGAAATGAAACTACCATGAAGTACCACACCATCAAAATATTGGAAGGACAAAAATCATGGATTGTTCTAAGTCATAGTGTTTTGAACCTTTGCACAAGTTGTTGTAATAAATACTGTTTAGAAAGCTTTTATTTCATTAGACCTACCAACATGACAGTGGTTATGGTGAACAAAGCAAGAGGATTGCAATGATTTATATAGCTGTACAATTACAGAAATAATGATTATCCGTACACGTGAAATATTCATATGCTAAAACCCTTCGACCTTCTGCGAATACTATTTCGAGGAATAGTTACTGGCTTGATTGACATATCATTCCTCACAAATTACAAAAGAATGACAATCCCATTTTGGTCAAAATGGGACAAATGCATTCTCCTTATGAAATGATCCCCCATGATCCGGTTCAGCTACATGGTCAAGATAAACATTTGAAGGTGCAGATGATCACACATTACACATTCTTTTGTACTGAAACTCTTCTAATGACATCATTTGCAAGCCTTAAAGCTAAACACAAAAAATAAATGTCCATGTCTTGGTTCCTTTGGGAATACTCCCATACATTTACCATTCAAAAGGCCAAACCCTTCAGGCACTTTTAGGATTAGTTAGCCTACATTTTCCTTTGATAATAGTCCATGGGACTAAGCATCCTTAAGCATTCCACACAGTCTATACATTGACTGATCAAGTAATTTCTATTAAATAAAGATGCATGTACTATTTAGTTTATTCATCATCGTGAAGATGATTGGAGGAAACCCACTTCTTCATTTAGGGCACATATCATTCACAGCCACAGTCACTTGGGGGAAGGAGCATAATAGTTTGGTTTTGCTGGTAAAGAGGGTACTTGTTGATTCCCTTTCCAACTGTGAGCTTATGATTGGCTAGTCCAGATGTGTCTTTCAGCAGCGTGTGGCTTTGACTCTGGACAAGACATCCAGTTCAGTTTCTTAGCCAGCACTAGCGGACCTTATGTTTTCCTGTTGTTCCAGTTAGGGTCTGCCCCAGCTTTCTGCTCTACAGGTCGCTCAAGTGGTGAGCGAGAGTCCTGGGGAGACTTCTGAGCCTGCGGGGAGCGAGGGTCCATCAGAGGAGGAGGTTTGTCAGGGTGGAAGGGCCTGTAGTGCTCTGACCCAGTTGGGCCTGTTGGCCTGTGCTCTGGCATCCTCCTGAAGTCCTGAAGAGGGCCTTCTCTTCCCTGGTGGTAGTTAGTCGGACGGAATTCATCAGAACGTCTTCTTTTGGGGTCTGGATGCCTGAAATGTACAGAGACTCATTCAAGTTTTTTTTTTTAACCCGAGGTATGAAATTATGGGTTTCTTCATATTTCAAGAAGCATCATGCTGCACCAAAAGATAGCATCTGGTTTGACTGACTCACCTTTCGTAATAGGGTCGATGACCCCTGTGGTCCCGGTCGTTGCCGTACTGCTCATATGGCCTTTTTCGAGGGGAGCTGTTGCTGCGGTAACTGCCTGAGCTGCGGTAGGAGTCTCCATGGGGACGCCGATCACCATAGTGATCCTTATAGCGGTGGGTGTCATATGAATGGTGTCGATCTCCTTGCCATGGCTGGTTGCTGTTACCTGGGTAATTGTATTTACGGTCCCTCTGCCAGTCTCCTCTATCTGTGATGAAACATGTACAAGCTCATTAAATTACCTATGTGGTAATCTGCCTTCTTTAATAAGTTATTTTAATTAAATAAAGATGTTTTCTCTCAGTTTTTTCATCAGGGCATATATCATTCACAGCCAGTCACTTGGGGAAAGTGGCAGAACAATGATATTCTTTGGTAAAAAGGGTTTATGGTGATTCCCTTTATGGCTCATTGCTGTTACCTTGGTAATTCATTAGGTATTTATCTGTGATGAAATGTGTACAAGGTCATATTATATTATCCAGACTTACCATCATTCCCAAAGTGCCGCTTGTTAGCCGGGTTGTATGGTTCTCTGTGGTGTCCATGGGAGCCGGTGTGAGACACGGACTGCGTGCCGATGGAGTCTCGACTGGAACCAGACGGCTCTGGTCTGAAGGGCTTCACCCTCCCCGAAGGGTCCTCCTTCTTCTTCTGTTCCTTCTGAAAATGTCACAGGGTAATTCATGTGCACGATGGATCACGTTCAATTCATAATTCTTCTCCAAAGTGTTTACAATTTGAAATGGGAGCAGCTCACCTCTTCCTCGTGTGATCGCTTCTTCTGTGCCATCTTGTAAAGCTTGTGAAGTTTCCTTGCACCAAACTCTGTAAACTTGGACACAAAAATCCAGAGGTTTCTGCCAAAAAGGAACAGAATAATTATTAGAGTGGAATAGGATGGCATCATGATCATTTCCAGCAAGACTACATCAAATCTAATCCTCGTTTTACCGTCGCCATATTTTGACATGCTCAGGATCATTGTAGGCTTTAAGGCACTCCGTGATTCGGTCTCCTATCTTCAGTAGACATGTGCGTGTGTGCTGAAGCTGTTCCTGGACAGAGAGGCCCTCGTCAGGCTTATCCAGCTGCTTCAGGGCCTTCTTCACCGGCCTCATGCGTTCCTTACACTAGAAACATACACAAATATCACACACAAATTGATGTATCTTCATAGATGAGCTCGATAAGCCCTGGTCTTGGTTGAATCGGCCCCGTTCAAACACAAACTTATTTTGATCATACAGTGATCAAAGGGTTACAGGGGGTAACTCACAATGCTGAAGGTCTCTTGGTCTAGTTCATCGTCCTCCTCACCAATGGGAATAGGCTCAGAGCCAGCAGTAATGTGGACTGGGCCCTGGGTCTTCTTCCCTTTGGCTCCTTTAGCCTGAAAGACAAAAAAACATGACATCAACACAAACACAAACACACATTGACTCTATTCACACTATTAACTGACTATTAATTATAAATAACTGACACAGGATGGGGATAGAAAGACAAAAGGCTTTAGCTGTATATATATCTATAGCTGTAGCTCTAAACAGTTTTTGCCTCTTGCACGTTAATACAACAATGACATGCTGCACACCAAATTAAAACTGAAATATTAAGCACTCAGGAGATCCACGTCTTTCAATAGTATTTGACAAAAAACATCAGAACATGAAATAAAATAAATTGTTTGATTAAAAACTGACTCTGGGCTTGACTAAAACCTTTTGAGAACCACTCTGATAACCCAGTTTTCCATCCACCTTCTATCCTTGTACGCTGAAACTGTTTGAACAGAGCACAGTATGTTCAAGTTCATGATGTACTGAAATACCTTTTCTTTTTTGGGCTTGGTACCCTTTTTGTCTTTGTCCCCTTCCTTCTCCTTTTTAGGAGTTCCCTGTTTTTCTTTGTTCTCTTTATTATCCTTTTTCTTTTGTCTCTTTTTGGCAGGGGACTTCTCCGTTCCATCATCCTGTTCAACCATGAAAACAGACAATGTAAACTACAAACTACAACATGTAGGTCATACAGTAACATAAGACCACATTGTGTGATGTTGTGTAACCTATTCAAGTTCAAGTGTACCATTACCTCTTCTAGAAATACCCTACTGTAAACACTGATGTGCGGCAATGCGGTGGTGACCTTATGACTGACCTTGACCTCGCCCTCCTCTGAGGGGTTGTCTGACAGGCGAGGGGAGGAGATGTCGTTGCCCTGCTCGTCCTTGAGGATCTTGTTCTCCTTTTTCACCCGAGGCTTCCTCTTCTTTACTTTGGCCTGAGGAGGGAGACAGGTTGAGCAATGTGTGTGTGTGTGTGTGTGTGTCTCACTATTCTCATGTGATAAAAACAGTGTGAATCAGTTACGAAGAGCATACCTCCTCCCCTGTTTTGGACAGGTCCTTACTTTCTTGTTCCTTCTTCAGCAGCTTGAGAAGGTAGTCTGCTCTGGCCTGTAACTGCTTGGCCTGAGGCTTCTTGCCTGGGTCATCGGGGAGAATCTGTACATAAAAAAGTGAATGTTAGTCTGCTTCACTCATGCACCATTTCCAAGCACTATTTCCACTGTTTTCAAGAGCCGACAGATATCTTGCCTTGTCAGCCAGTTTAAGGTCAGGATCGGTCTTTATCAGATCCCAGTTGCCGTAGCCGTGCTCGTAGATGCCAAGCAAGAGCTGAGTGTCATCCTGTAGTTCCCAGTCCACATCAAAATGGGCTATCTTGACCCTGCATGTCAGCTGGAACCTATGGATAACAAGGCATTATCAAATGTTCATCTGTAACAGGGACACATTTTTCTGAAGGTCTTTATATTATGAATCCAATACTCTTATGTCTGCCGTGGTAGCTTACTTATTTCTCTCAGCAGGATTGGCGGGCACGACTTTGTGTAAGGGCTCAAACTCTTCCTCATGCTGGATGATAGACTTGGCGTTGACCTGCACTCCTGAGATTTTGATATTAATCCCTCTGCGTTTCCCAGGACCTTTGGCTGAAATAATAATGCAAATGTTAGAACATGAAAGTAGCTGGGATACCCCGTACTTTTGCAGAACCATAATAACCAACACACCTTCAGCGGGGTTCTCTTTAAGGTGCTCCTCGTGCTCCTGCACTGCTGTCACACAACTAGTGTGAATTAATTCACCGAGTCTCTTGAGGTCTGCTATAGATTTATCCACCAGCTCAGAGTCTCTGGCAATGCCCTCTAGCCTGGAAACAGAAAGGAACATTTTATCTGCTTGTCTAAAGTGACAAAACCTATTTGCTCTTCTCAATCAACTGATCAATCCGTCTATCCATTCAGTGTCATTTTACATACACTTACCTTTCAAGTGGAGATCCAAATTTCTTATACGCCTTAATGAACCTATTAATGACAATTATGAACACATTTTAAATCAGGTTTATTAAGGAACATTATTCTGATTTAAATACATGTAATGAAGTCTCATTGTGATATTATGTATAACAAATATCACTAATCAAAAAAAACAAATGGCTTACCGGCGTATCTCTGCATCAGTGAAACCTTCCACATTGTTTTTGCGGGCTCTGGGTCTGCCTCTCCTCTTTGGCTTCTTGTCATCCTCACTATCGTCTGTCTCACTGTCAGAGCCTGAAGAGCGGTGCTTCAGCTTGGAGCCCACATCACTATCACTGTCATTGGCCTGAGCCTGAAGGACATAAAGCAAAACCCTCAGACCCAGGAAGTAGAGCTGCACTTTAAAATGCCTACCTTCTTCCAGTTCTTTTTCAGCTTCTTTTTCTACACAGAACAATATTTTGATACTGAGGTACAGACATTCCCTTTTAAGGCTACACCTTCACTTTAGATAAGAATTCTGCAAACTGATAATCAGTGCAGCATCAAATGAGATTTAACTGAACCAAATGATCCACCCTAACTTATTTTCTGAAATGTGTTGACATCAGAAAATGACGGAGTTGCGAGATTCCCAGACAGGAGCACTTTCTCTCGCTCTTGCTCGCTTGAGGACAACCTTCATACAGCCATCGGTGCTGGAAAATGGGCAAAGAGCATCTTTCTTCTGCTCCAAATAGGCCTGTGAAGTTGTTCCTCACCCTCTTGTTAGAGCTCCTGCTTCTGGGCAGCATGAAGATGTCCTCCATCTCTCTCTGCTTCTCCTCCTCCTCAAGCTTGCGCCGCTGGTCCTCAGGGATGATATCATCCCAATCCCACCCGTGCTTCTCTTCAAGCTCTGGAGTAGTTGCTTCCATGCTGGAGAAATTGGCCACCTGTAGCAACACGCAAAGGGCAGAAAGTAAGGAGAGAGTTAAAAGAAAGCAAGAGAGGGTTGAGAGAGAGAGAGAGATGTCCGACAGTGGCTTCGGGATCAGGGATGAAAGTTGGTATTAAGATACGGAGGCATAATGCAACAAATGCAAAGCTGTAACAACTTGTGGGTACCTTAAACTGAGAGAGAAGCTCATCTGTAGCACTCGATCCCAGGTCACTTTCTCTGGTTTCAGCCAACCTCAGGATCTCCTCAATGTCCATCTCCTGCAAAAGCCAAGAAATTCTGGTTAACTCTTGCAACTATGTGAGGCAAGATTTTTAAGGCACACAAGATTATTTACTCGGTGTTACCTGTGGTTCGGACTCTTCTCCCTCTGCCTCTTTGAAAAGATCCTCTGCACCAAACTTCAGGATGGCAGATAGTTCTTCTTTATTGAATGGATTTGAGCTGTAAACAAAAGCAGCAATGTTAAATGCATAGACGGCTTCAGAATCTCAGTGTTCCAGCAAAACCCAATGACAAATGCTCACTTTGAGTTTCCAGAGTTGCTGTCCAGTACAGTTCGTCCAGTGGTGTCCATTCTCTGAATGACAAGATGGTCCAAAACCATCTTCTTCTTCGCCCTCTCAATAATATCCTCCTCCACCGTTCCTTTTGTAACCAGTCGATATATGTTCACCTGCAAGTAAAGTACTTATTACTCTACTGTAATATAATTTTTTGAAATTGTGTGGATTCTGTGCCCTATCTACAGTGAAAGTCACTGATCTAAGCCACAGATTACCTGTTTCTTCTGGCCAATCCTGTGAGCCCTGGCTTGTGCCTGCAGGTCGTTTTGAGGGTTCCAATCAGAGTCAAAAATGACCACAGTGTCTGCTGAGGCCAGGTTTATCCCCAAACCTCCAGCTCTGGTGGACAACAGGAAGCAGAAGTCCTAAAAAAAACAGATGAGACAGTTAGCTTAACACAGACCTGATTCAATGATACACCTGTGTGTGATATAACAGTAGGAAATACGCTTGGTACGTATAAAAAATGAGTCCTTTCCATAGAATCCTGTATATCTGACCATTTTTGCATCATTTCTGCCACTAACTTAGTCATCCAAGAAAGCATATTCCAGTATAAAGCTGAACGTGTATGTTTATCAAAACATTTCAGTACATTATCACTTATGCCTAGATTGCATATTTTTCTGATTGGATAACAATCAAATATTTGTGAGAAGTGAATATGAAAGCCAAGTAATCTAGTAATTGCTCATGCCATGAAAAGATTAATATCATGAAATCAAATATAGCTAATGACATAACATACAAAAAGGTATCATTTAAACAAATCAGTGAAATATATTTATTGTAGCTCAGATGAAGATTGAGTCTTAAACAAGCCTCTTATGAAGTCCAAGTCAAATTTTCATATCTAGAGTCTTGAGCCAGAGTTCAGAAGTACAGTCTGCCTGATTGGATCAATTAGTATTGTTGGGCTTACTGCATACATACCTCTGAGCCTTCTGCATTAAAGTGGTCAAGTGCTTGCTTTCGAATTTCTCCTTTTATGGAACCGTCCAACCGCTGAAGAGGCAGAAAGCAAAGTTAAACCTTTGAACATTTCCTGGCCTTCCATCCCTAACCTTGGCATCACTCAGCTATACGTGCCATCTTACCCTGTCTGAACCTCTATGTTTTCAGAGTCAGCATTACAGTCTACAGCAAGTGATCCTTGCAAAGACTAAGTGTGCAAACACACAGGGTTGCACTAGTTGCAGGGGACCTGCTAGTCCTCGTCAGAAAATAACTTGCTGATATAAATAACCACATGCATGAGTCTGGTGGAGTATGTGTGCTGCAACACTGACACCTGATCCTGCTATCATCTGAGTCAGCCCCCCCCCTGCACACTCCACCACCACTCCAAAATCTCCTTCTTTGTAAACAACACCAATACTGTTTTCTTCTATCGATCCGTATGTGAGCTGAGAGTCTAACACAGGAGAAGAGCTCCTTACCTGGAATGGGTAGCGTTTCATGGCGAGATATTCAGCCAGAATGTCCAACATCCTGACCATCTGGGAGAAGATGAGGACTCTGTTGCCCCGCTCTCTAAGTCTGGTCAGCAGTTTGTCCAGCAGCACCAGCTTCCCACCACCCCTCACTAGACTCTGTGGGATGCAAAGTCAAGACGTCAACACTGGGATGGACAAAATAAGTAGCAATGAGCTCTCCGGTGGGATTGCTATGTTTTGTTCTTTGTAAAGTCACAACTAGTTTCAATCACCATGCAGACATACCCTAAGGTGATGCTCTGAGTGGAGGAGACTTACCTGCAAGTGTTCCTGTTGTGTTTCATTATCTCTCTCCTCTGGCAGTTTAATGAGGAAACTGTGGTTGCAGCACTTTTTCAGCTCCATAACGATGTTCAGGAAGCCGGAGGAGCTGCCTCGGGTGCCTTTGGTGAGAGCTTTGTAGTTCCTTGTTAAAATCCACCTGGCATTATTCAGGAACAAATGAAAATGGAGAGGGGAGATGCAGCTTTAGATAACTGGCATGCTGTCGCTCAATTAATTTTTTATGTGATAAAGAGGTTCCAAAATACAAAAGAAAAGTCATACTTGTAGAATTGTTTCTGCTGGGCAGACATGTCTACACGGAGGATCTGTTCCACCTTGGCGGGCAGAGATTTTTCCACATCTTTCTTGACACGTCTGAGGAGGAAGGGCTCAAGGACTTTGTGAAGGCTCTGATATCCATTTTCTCTCCCTTTCCCATGCTCGTCCTCAAAATCATCCCAGGACTCAAACCTGCAGTAAGCAAGAGAGGCAGCAATGTATTGCAATGCTGTGTATTTATTCTTGCCATCAACTCATTGGAATTTGAACCGCTGCTCTTTGTTAATTAGCAATTTTCACGCCTATGTGAAGCAATATCATATTGGAGTTCTACGTAAGTTTACCAAAACAAAAGGACATACTTTTCAGGCATTAGGAAGTGCAAAAGTGACCAAAGCTCTTTGAGGGAGTTCTGCAGGGGGGTGCCAGTAATGAGAAGCCTGTGGTTGGACCTGAAGTCCATTAATGTTTTGTACAGCAGGGAGTCGTCATTCTTCAGTCTGTGAGCTTCATCCACACCCAGGAAGGCCCAGTTGATGTTCCCAAGAACCGCCTGGAGTTAAATTGTGATAATTAAATCATGACAAATTATTATGATTGAGTCGTTTTTCATTGGTGTAACCACACAGAATTAACACAAAACATTGATTGATTATTACACCTACCTTGTCTTTCAGTAGAATTTCATAAGTGGTTAAAAGTGCATTGAAACGGATCCTTTTGGTTTGATGGTTAACCCACTCATAGTCACGAATCTATTCAAAACATAAGCAACAATATTAGAGGAACATTAGTTTATCTAGCCATCCCTGGAGATGTCACAAGACCCAGAGACAAAACACCGTACCGTTTTCCTGCTCATTACGTCACCGAGATAGACCACCACGTTCATGTCAGGGGCCCAGATATCAAACTCCCTCTGCCAGGAGGTGAGTGTGGACAGAGGCACCACCAGTAGGAAGGGCCCGTAAAGCTGATGCTGGTGGAACAGGTAGGACAGGAAGGAGATGGTCTGGATGGTCTTTCCCAGACCCATCTCATCGGCAAGAATAACACTATTACACCTGAGGACCAAGAAAAAGACAAAAGCATGGTTTGACCTTAATGCATATTGATATTCTGGCACTCAAACCCTGACAGATAAAAAAGAGATTACTTCTATTTTTGTACCTGCACCAGGAGTGAGCCAGCCAATTCAGTCCATCCAACTGGTAATCTCTCAGCTGTAGGTTGTCATCTCCAATATAAGATGGTTGTTTCTTTAGAGCGACAAATCTTGGCCTTTGTTTCAACACCTGAGATCACAGTTGGAAACCCATGAGCACAAAACACTAACCACTGCAGGTTGGTCAAATGCAAACGATATTAAGAAGTAAAATTTGACAATTTGAAGTCATAGTGACTTGACCCTTACTTTGCAGTCTTTAGAGGGAACCGTTTTGCTGGAGTTTCGGTTGATGAAGCTGTCTATACAGCGCTGAAACTTCTTTCTAACCAAGGCTCCATCTTCCCAGCTGCACTCTGCGTAGGGCAAGCCCATCCACTTGGACAAGTACTCTGGCTCATTGGAAGATGGTGTCTTGTGGCTATGAGCTGTAAACAATTTTAAAATAAATGATTAGATACAAGGAGAGTTTGATGGTAAAAACAAGCAACAATTACAATACTGCTACTATGATGATGGTGGAAATTATTTAGAAAAGGGACTTACATGGAAAGTCGGAGGGCCCTTGTATCTTCCCCGTTTTTGTTGCTGTTCATAAGAGAACTCAAATGAAACATGGAGTAATACGCCAAACATCTTTTTTTTCTGCAGTGCTACCAGCTGAAAGCATATAAAAGAGGTTCATCAGTTCTTACCGATGATCCTCTCCACAATTTGGTACTGCTTGTTCAAGTCAGAAGTCAGCTCCTGTTGGCAGTTATGATATTCTACATCCTCGGGGGAAGCCTTTCTCAACCTGTGAATGTAGAAGATAAGCAGTGTAAATTCTTGAAAGGCCTTTATATTTGTGAACAATATGCTCATGTCAAAAAAGACTGTCACCATGAATTGAGCTCGTCGTTCTTCTTCTTGAAGTTGTCCAGTTTCTTAAGTCCCTTGACCTTTTGCTGTGTAAGAGAGTCCATGCTCTCCCATGTATTGTGGATGTAGGACCAGCCCTTCCACTTGATCAGATACTGAGTCTCCCCCTCATCGTTCTCTGGGTCAAAGCCTTCACATGGGTCTCCATTTTCCTCCACAGCATACATAGTAGTGGAAGCCCCAGTAACTAGTAGAGGAAAAAACACAATATACCTTCTAGATTGTATGTATCAAAATAAATGTATCTTTGAGGACACAGTGCAGGTTAAATACTAGATGCAAGATGTCAAGTGAAAATTAATCACCTCCTTTTTTGCCTAATCTGGTGTCCATAACTTTCTCTATGGTCTCACTGTCCTCATCCTGCTGCTCTTCGCCTACGTCCCCTGCCATTTCAATCAGGTCATCAGAGTCCGTCTCAAAGTCATGTTGGTCCTCCTTATAACTGCAACACAACAGAAAGACAGGGGACAATGGTGAAGTGTCAGCTATGGCAAATGACGGTGATACCAGTATCAAATGATACACTACACCTTTTAAAAAATATATTTAAGGCATTTACCTGACAGTTACATCCAAAACTTGCAATAACAATAAGTAAGAGTAAGGAGGGCAAATGTCAAAATCACATATCCCTGTGCCTTTAGACGATAAATACAGGAGCAGAATGGTCACATCTCTGTAATAACTGCAAAAGGATTCTGGAAATAATGACTCAAACTCAAAATAATGAAAAACAGCTTTGGATACAGAACATGAGCAGAATTTGAATGAGTGCTACGGGTGCCTGGTATTAACATCATTAAAAATACCCCATAAGTAAATAGACATTATGAAACAACATGGACTATTTCCACTAATTCATTCTTTCTTCCAGAATTTCCCTCCCGGGGATTAATAAAGTATCAATCATCTATCAATCTTACATAACTGCTCCATCTGTATTATTATCAAAACGTGACTCAATGGTGTTCATCATATACCAAGGCTCATTGAGTAGCAGAATGACGAGCTTTCCTCTGGCCAAGTTCTGGCATCCCTTAGTGCCAATGATGCAGACAGACATTCCCAAAGCTGTTCATACTATAAAGGATTTACCGGACTATTCCTGTCAACAGTGTGCAGAGCGCTGCTTCAGTCGATTGAAACTACTTAAAAAAAATTTTTTTAAAGTGCTGAACAAGGAGTCTCTTTTCAGAGAGAAATATCAGAGAGCAGTGACCTGAACAAAGTCAGTGACAAATCTGCAAAGATAAAATCAAGAAAAAAATAACTGGTAGGTTCGCTGCATCTTGGCAGATATGGAAAAGATCTCAGTGTGAATTGGTAAAGGAATCTGCCAAGTTCCGGCTAAACAGGTTTTTTTCTGACGTGTCACTGAGAATCAGCGCTTGGTTTTCTGTAGCCTAATTGCCGTGAATTTAAACCAACAGTAGTCTCAGTGTGGTTATAAGGTATTGCTATTTTAGACCTATGAGTTGGTCAGGTAGCTGGCGGTCTCACAGCTAGGCTGCACCCATATGCATGATAGGCAAGCGCTGCCCCCCGTACAGGAACATACCTTTTGACTTTTGTCGCTCCCCGTCTTCGGGTTTGTCTCTTTGGAGTGTCTTCTTCATCGTCATCGTCATCGTCATCATCGTCTTCTTCCGCAGATGACTCCTGTTTCCTAGATTTCCTTCCCTTTTGAGACTGCTGCTTTTTGACTGATGTTGATTTGGCCTGAGGTCTGGAAAACATCAAGTTAAGTACAGAGACATGTAACACGCTTAGAGATAATGAACCAAATGTCAGGCTCATCATCACACTGGTTTTACTTTCAGACTGTGCAGTGGCTGATTATCAAACCTAATTGCCTGACTGCAACCAATGGCCTTGAGACAGCACAGTGAAGAACTGTAGCGGATTTATAATTTGAAACGTATTTGTACAATTAGACAGATAATCTAAGATTTCAGATTGAATTTTCAGCATTACAACAGGCTGCAGCAATCAGTTATATAATTCAAGCCAACAGGAAGGCAAAACCTTAATTAGGCAACTGATCACACAATATGGAATGAACTTGGTTGACCAGTGGGTAGCTGTCTGATGGCCAGGCTTCGCTACACCCTTACCTTCTAGCAGGAAGTCGTCTGGATCTAACTTTTATCGCTTCCTGCTCACTGTCTGCACTGCTGGAATCCTCCTCATCCTCCTCCTCTTCATCATTTGAGTCATCATCTTTCCAGGTATTTCTTACAACAAAGAAATACCACAAGTTCACCCTCAAGGCCCATGATTGCTAGGGCTGATTTTAATTTCTGCAATATTGGCCATAGGGTGTTCATGTCAACCCAATTTGATCAGAGATTAGCCACTGAGCAGACCAATCAAATCTGATATATCACCTGACTGTCTGGCTGAACTCAAAAATAAGCCAATTTTTAGCCCATTTGGAGCAAACAGATACCCATTTATAAATCAGCATAAAGTGATGGGAACATCAACATGAACACATTTACACTGAACAATTCAGGCAACAGAATGACATACAAACACAAATCATGCAAACCTACTGTATGGTTCAAGAGCTTTCTATTACAAATATGATTTTTTTTGCTAACAAAAGAGTCTACTGAAAATGTCACAACATGGCATGATAATGCAAGAGATGCAAAAGACTGCAGGGAAATACTGACAACAAATAATCCATAATCAAGATGTTTCCAACCTCTATACTTACTCTTTTTTCTTAGCCCGTGTTCCTTTTCTCTTAGGGCTTTCACCTTCTGAGTCACTGCTACCCTGAAAATGCAATCACCACATCTTTAAGAACAGATTTCAAGATATACTGTCATATGAAATTCAAGCAACACCAGTACTTGTACCAGTACTTCCACATAATATCCACTAGATGGCACAAGTGGCTCTTTTTTGGAAAGCTGATGAGTTTCAGCAGGTGCAACCAGAAGTAGTTACAGAGTTAGGTCTTGCTAGACAATATAATTATTTGTCCATGTTGTTTTGCTGTATTTCTACGTTTATTTACATCTCCTTACCCCAGCTCCAATGTTTAAGCGAGCAGGCTCTTGTCTACTGCGATTTGACCTCCTGACTCCATACACATCTGGATGTTCTTCCCACATCTGTAATGAGAAAGCAATGATTCAGCCAGTCTTTTCTGCATGGCTATCTAAATAGTATAGCTTTGCTCAGAAGACAGTATAGATTAATTGTAACTGTTGCATAATTGACCATATGATATAGACTACAGATATCCTGTAGGCCTAACCTTCATAATCAGATTAAGAGCCTGATTACACAAATAAAGATGTTAGATAAATCCTAATACTTAGAGGACAGGGACTGCAGGGAATCTGCATTACAAATATTAAGTCACCACTGACAACTTTGATGCTTCTCTCAAGCTAAGTGCCTTTTACCTTCTTTACATCGGCCAGGCTTTCCTTCTTTCTAACTGGCTTGTCTTTCACTTCTGCTGCAGCTTTGGATTCTGTGGATTCACTCTCGGACTCTGAATGGCTCTCTGATTCTGAGGAACTGTTGGACTCAGAGTTGTGGGATCTTCTCCTGTCACTGCCATGCTCACTCTCTGACTGACTTCCAGACTCCGATGCAGAATGGTTGGACTCCTCTGAAGCCGAGTTGCTAAAGGAACAAGAACATGTTCATTCTTTCCATTTTATAGTGTGAGTGTTGAGTTACTGCTTAATAACAGATGCAACTACAATTCTGAACACTCAACATAGCAACAAAATGTTCAGGTAATAGAAGGGGCCATTTAAAATGTCTTTAATAATCAACTTAAATGTATATACATTTAAGCTGCTTATTACATACATTAAAGACCATGATGACACGCTTGAGTAGTGCCCCTCAGTTGAAAGAAAGCGGAAACCTCATTACATCATGCAAGTTCCTTGCTCAGCTTGAACAGTCTTACAATAAGCTTATTCTCTCTAAGGAATGCAAATCCTCTTACATTCATATTGAAAAACCCATCTTGAGTTCACAGACCTGTTTCACGACAGCGACAACTAGTTACAAGCAAAGCAACTTCTTTTGTAACATGCTATTGATCAAGGGAATCACTTATCAGAGTAGTTAAATTCATCACCATTTACTATCACCACCAATAACTTAATCAATATTTAAACGTTTTGGATTATCAAAAGGTAAATGCAGAGATTTGAGACAAGACTATATCTGATCACAACATATTTGCTTAATGCTCTTAAAAATTCCCTGGATGAATAAAATTGTATGACTTGATACTTTCTCATTTTCTTTCTTTGATAGAGGGGATAAGAGTTGATTAATCAAAATATGAAATAATGAGTCCAGCTCATAAGCACAAGGAGTTATTTATTCAAAACAGTTCTCTTACATAACGCAGTGTCAAATTACACAATGTGATTCAAATCGAGGGACCGTCTTGTCCGACTTTGTGCATGCAGTACCTTGAATGGACGAATGGGGGTACCATACACGTTCAAAATAGATCACCAAAAACACTCCCTTCAATGGATTGTGTTGAAAGACAGGCTGGTTCGTGTTAAAAACGGTAAAACTGCCATATGTTGTATTGTGTCTCTCCAATTCATATTTTAAGTATACCGAGTTTCAAATTTCAAATTTGTTTTTGCCTTGTGAGTGAACATTATGAAAAATGTCCGTATTCTGATAGTTACTACTGAAATTATCCTACCGAAAGAGAACGTGAATCTATAAAAATGTTTCCCCAAATTATTACAATTCTATTTTTGTGAAAATGAAATTAACCACACAACCCATTCCTAGGTGTCCCTTCCGCTGGCCAAACGCGGAAGTAAATGTCTCCTTCCGCTTCTAACTAGGTCAAATGTGGGCGGGACAAAGAAAAACCTCGACTCCAATTACCATAGGCTAATGTGTTGCTAGGTGGCAGTCTAGCCTATGGCAGTTCAGTGTGTAAGCCCTCGAACTTCGAAACACTTCCTGTTCCTCCGTCGGTGTGTAGTTCTAAGCTCCGAGTTTTGATACAGAAAAGTCACCAAGCTGGGCACAAAGCAAGGGCCATTTTGTGACTAAAGAGGACAAATGTAATGCACTTCGGTGAAACATGCTGTTACGCAAATTCACCAGCTTTTCTGTTGTTAATCTACTTTATTGATAACAATTATCGTCACGTATCAGTACGAAGTTTATCATCAATGGAAAAAGGGCTTATTTCACTCAGACCTGAAATAATAAAATGGCTGCCACGATAAAAACAAAAAAACTACAACTGTGGAAGTATGCCCTTTTACAGTGTATGGTCAATAAAACTGTGGGCATTTGCTATCTAATATCTGCACACAAGCTCTGTATTTCTTTATTGAGATATAGAATGGTCTATTGATGTCAGACTGAATTATATTGTATTAAAGTTGTGTCAAAGTGGGGCCTACACAATATGGCAACAAGTCCAATATGAAGAACTTAAGCTAGAACTTCGCCTCAATGTAGAAAACAGCACACCAAAAGCTATTTTATTATAATGCATAGCTACTCATGTGGCTTGTGCACTTTGCAGGCCACAAACCTGTCCAAATACCATGCAAAAGATCTGATATTATCATGGTTTTTAAAAACATCTTTATTGAAGATAATATGACAATGTTTCCTCCTGCTTTTGTTATATGAATGAATCAATGAATCATATACACGATTCCTATACCTGAGGAAAATGAACACACACAAACACACGTAAATATTTACTGTCTTCATACTAAGAAATTAGCTAAAAATAGATAAATAAAAAAAAATTCACCCATGTTAACCAATCAGGACACTTGGCCATGGGCCTATCAACATATTCTACATAATGACAAGTAATACAAACAGCCAGATTTAAATATAGACATCACATTTGGCAAAAACATGAACAAGCTTCAGACATGTTCAAAACAGACACATCAGTCTCTATATCACTAAGATGATTGATTATAAAATAAATGCAGCAAGTCATTTTTTCACACCTGCAATAATTCTTAAAGAGCACAGCAATCTTATTGTATAATGATGGAGATGATCAATGAACAAAATATCTTGCTTGACAAGTAAAATAATTTCAGCCATTAAGTTTCAGTTTCATTTCAACCTGGCTATTCAAACAAGGCCTCATGATACAGTACAACTAAGACTAACCTTCCACTGAAAACAAATGAAAAGGTTGGAGGTTAAAATATGGTGTGTGGCACAAGCCTTTGAACGTGGTCAAAACTTAATATTGCACTGTTTAGAGTAAGTTTTGCTGGAGATAACGTTCACACACTTTCCAGCCATATAAAACAAAACAAAATGATTCACAAGTCATTACTATCTGAGGGATTGAAACATTTTAAGGGTAGAGACAATCTAGAAACTAGAAATAAGATAACTTAGGTTTCCTAAAACTCCATCACTTGGTCAAAACTTTTTGTGCAGATTCAGAAAAAAAGAAAAATGTAGTTTCATGGAGATTGATTTAGAGGCAAACAACAAACTACACAAATCATATTTGTTATAATCCACTCCAAAGGCCAGATGTAGTTCTGACTCTAAATAACTGTAAAGTAATGCATTGTTTCTGAAAAAGATTCAACGTTGATAAAATGGTGCAATGCAGTACCAACTAGTAAGACAAGGTCATATTGCATTATAGCCATAGCACAACAAACATTTGTAACATAATGCAGAGCAAATGAGCTTTACTGTAGTCTTATACATAGTCTCTGGGCAATGATCTCTTACATAGGCCTGAAACCTCAGCATTGAGTATAAGAAATGGTAGGAAAATCAGGGTGTGGCTATTAAACAATAGCAAGGTCATTCATACGACACTGGTGCATAACATGAAAACCACGTCGCAAATGTATGCACAGGTGACCAACCATGCTTGACATGGTAAACAATCAAACCAGATGTCAAAAAGGTAAAAAGTATAAGGATCGTACCTTGATGCATTGCTGTGAGTCGAACCTTCATCCTCTTGCTTTTTATTTTTATTCTTCATCATCGTTCTATCTTGAAAATCTTTGTTAGGATGACCCTTAGTCCTGGTATTTACTGTCAAAAAGTTAGAGGAAACATGAACTATCATAGAAGTCCCATAAGATTGTGTTTGCTCAGGTGGCAGTGCAAACCCAGACGTTGCGACACGGGTTCAGAAAAAAAAAACATTTAAGTCGAATGATTTGAGAAACATTATTTACATCGTTAATTGTTCTATGGCTAAATAAATGACAGCTGCTATTACATTGAGTTAAATATCCATCGTATGTTTCAATGTTATCCACGGATCAAGACGCATGCATTAATTCTAACTGCGTCATCAAGTAAAGGATTAGAAAAATATGATAAAAGGATGAGAAAAAAAGGGTAATTTATGTACTATACAATGTAAACATACCAATTCCATATGAAGAAAGGTGGTATAATGAAGTATTAAGATTCTCGTTCGCTATTTCACAGGGTATACATATTTATCCCATTAAAATAAAAATAATCGGCAGTAAAAAAAGAATAACTTAATCTTAAATTACAAAGAAAAACTTTGTTCAAATCTGTACTAGGCCTAGTAGATCTTCGTCTACCGTCAGACTTAAGGCGACAGACGCGAGAGGCACACTAAAAATGGAGGCGCGCCATGGCTGCCAGAGCCCAGTATGGAAAACAACGACGAGCATTCGCCCAGCAAAGACGACTCCGACGGCTCGAAAAAAACAACAAAAAACGCACGAAACGTCTTAATTCCCGTTAAAATACTAATCGTTCAATCGTAACTGCAAGTTTCGGCTGTGAAAGAACGACTCTCGGTCGAAAGAGGCAAGAGAAACGGTCTGACGAAAGCCCATACAACCCTTCCCAAGGCTCATCCGCCATCTAGAGCTCCTTCCTAGCTCTGAAAGCTTTGCCTTTGATTGACGTTATTTCCATTTACCCCACACTCAGGTGATGTTAAAGTCCCACCCCTTTTATTTTGTTTTAAACTGCTATAATATAGATATACATATATTTCCAGCCCCAGGGACAAGTCTGAGAATTAAAGCTTTCTTTCCCCTTCACACAGGATAGAATACTGAGAGGTTGTTAAAGTATATTAAATATCATTTTTTTTGCATCCTTTGCATCACTTCCTGTTTAGACAGGAAATAGGACACCAGGAGCCATTTTATAGAGCCTTTGGAGACCATTTCAGGTTTTTAACCATTTGTGATAAAGCCTACACAAACAAGTGTAATCTTAACCAGGTTTCAATTGATTGCGTAAAGATTTAACAATGGGACTGATATAACCACAATGGTGTAGATTTATCCGGGTTCCTCCACACATCTTGTCTATTAATTTGGGCACTAAATTCATTTGTTGAGCAACTTCAGAACAAGATGCCAGCAAAGACTCCTATAAACTCCATTATAAAAAATAATGCACTCAATTTATATAGGCAAGCTTAATTGCTTAATGAAACAAAGTCAGTGTAAACCATATTAATTTGTCGTATGAATTAAGTTTCATGTGAAAACGCGTGAGTGTCTATGTTAAGATATTTTGCCAAATATGCTCTTACTGTTATTAACAATTTAATAATGGTATCTTTAAATTTGAAAGTTCCTAGCTAGCATTCCGAATGGCTGGCTAATGAGACAAAGTCAGGAAAAAATACAAGTACATATACTTTATTTAGAAACAACATTTGAATATCCAATGTACAAAGGCTGATTTCCCCCCCCGCCAAAAAAACAACAGTGCAATTTTTCAACAAGTCCACTGAACAGCCACCTTAAGTGCTCCAATGTCCATGCTTTCAAAAAATAAAAATCCAACTGTGGAAAATCATCCAGTCAGAAAAACGGTTTTATCTTGTCAAAATTTGTCTAATCGCCACTGACTTGCCATCTTCACGTTAAACAACGCTGTCTCCACTTCAGCAATATCCAGTTGAATGGGGTCTTGATAGGATAAAAAAGAAGGAAAAAGTTGTAAGCCCACAATTCAATTGAAAATTAATAACGATGCACTGTCCATCATTTAAAAAAGACATGCTAATCTAAACTAAAAATCAAACTGTTAAGTAACATATGCATAGCTAGCTTTCAGTTAAGTGAGCTAGCATTGTGTAAGCGTACTAGTTTCATACTTAAAACAGATGTAACAAAAAACAAACATAAAAAGCCTAAAACAAAGTTGTCAAGTCCATCCATTGTAGCCAGTAACCAAAGTTTATCAATATGGTGAATGACACGCAAAATACAAAACAAAACAAAACAATTGTTTTCTATCACCTAACTTCAAAATTGTTGGATGTTAATCAACTAAAACAAGAGTAATGAATCATTCAAACAGAACCTCTATTGGATAATTATGTTGAATACAATTTTCAGTTCAAAGCTGATGAAATATAACACAACCCAATTTTGTTGATTGATTGATTGAATACAAATCCAATCAGAAAGGCAGTACAACTTTTTACGCAACAAGTTCATAAATACAGCAAATATCCCGACATGAGTACCGTTGAATTTTAACATAAAAGAATATTGCATTAAGTACTGTAAGCTATATTGATACGTTTTGTTGTGTTTTATCGGATCGTGAATTGATAAAATGTTTTGTAAATTCAGTTATCATGAAAATGAAAAGTCCGAATTGAGTAACTAATCAGCAGAAGCCCTCAAAGTGTTTAAAACATACATCCACCAAGCTATAGAAAATCCATCCATCGACTGACCACAAGGGGTGTGACATGAGCGTTGTCTAGAGCTAGTGTAGCCTAGCCAACACCATGTCATGTTATGCTTTAAATTAAAAATAAAATGCAACAATGATTCCATAACTGACAAATATGGAAAAATTATGATGTTCAATTAAAACACCATCAAAACAATAAATTGGCAAGTGAGCAAATTTCATGTGCTATGCAAATTAAGATTATCATCTGCATATTCTTTGAATTGACACGCAAAATTCACCAAAGCAGAGACAGAATGACCAACAGATGGATGCCATAACACGCCCCAATAACTATTTAAGCAACTCTTCAAATTAAAATTACTTTCAGACATCCACTGTTCTGAATCGGAAAACAAAAACGTCCCTCATACCACATAAAAGGTGCTAGAGGTTTAAATTACAAGTAAAATAAATGTGAAATGTAATTGTGTTCTATCTTGTTTTGAACTTTAAGGCCAAAAAGCTACCAAGATATGCATCACTTTATCAAAAAGTTGAGACTCGAGCAGTTGCACATTCAAGTGGCGACACTCAACATCTATATGAGCGAAAAAGCCACAGTACAAATAGAAATTTTCATTTTACCAAGAGTGATAGAGTGAAAGTAGTCAAGTAAAAAAATGTGTTACATGAGTATTACCATAAAGTGAAGTTCGCCAACTTACTCTTTGAGCAGTGATTAAGTTATGCCTTCTACGTGCTAAGATCAAGGTGTTTGATTGACCTTTGGCGCCAATTTATCGCTTGCTATGGCAGCAATATTTAAAACCTATGCATATGGGATCATCCCTACTGCAAAAATCAATGAGTTATTCTCAACTACCATGGATATCTAAATTGCATACTAGCAGTATATCATTTCACATAAGTTACATTTCCAAGTTCCAACGTGACATATTACATGAGTTTATGAATGAGCACAGCAGTCTAACAAAATATTGAAAACTTACAGAGCTGTCTTCTTTTTTCAATGCTTGAGAACCTTCGAATCAGTCCATGTCTCAATTCTGCAAGAGATTAAGAAAAATGAATGAAATCCACATTAAGGCACATCTGCATCAAGTAAGAGATACCTTTGGGTAGAGTGAAATGTATATGTAAACACAGGAACTATTCAATGTCCAAACAAATTCTTTCAAATTTGTTGCCCACTTGTCTGAAGCCAACAGGTCCTCTCCTTTTCAATGTTACTTGCAGCTGACTACTATGACTGGAAAAACTACCCATCTACCTATACCTAGGAATGTGTTTATCCTACATAGTAAATGCACCAATCTTTCTAACCTCCACAGTAACAGCAACTATGGATGGATAGCTGATGTTCTCCACTAGCAACTGGTCTTGGCAGCTACACACTATTCATGTCAGAGTAATGATAAGTTGTTGCTTTCTTGTTTTCCTTTTAGCAAATGTGTTTTTTCGTTATCCAAGTTACTTTTTCAAAGTAATGCAAAGTTCTTTTCGGAACCATATTTCTAGCACAAACCGAAAAGCAGAACTTCAAACTAAAGGCTAACTTTTTCTCCCTGTCCTGCCTATCTTTTACACATTGAAACTAGATTGATGGATGACAGATTTTAGAGATTTAAGTGTGTTTTGAAAAACCAGGGTTCCTACACCTTTTTGCTAATCGAATTCCATGACCAATATTTATCAGAGTCTATGTTGAACATTTTTTACAATGAATATCTGATCTGAATGTCCCATGTCTTATTTCTGGCTACAACTATCACATAGAACCACTCCCCCTCAAAGGGGGAAGTGGATCAACAAGCAGCCATGCTTGACATTAAACACTTCACTGGTTAGAAAAAAAAATAATAATTCCATGACATTTCAAAAACTATAAGCACATGTTCCATTGTTTCCAGGCCTGGAAAACACAATTTCTGGATTCCATGACTTTTCCATGACCATGGGAACCCTGCGTATTCTAAGTCATTACTTGCCACAGAAAAGAGTACTGTGATTTTACTAACCTAATTACGTTAATAACAAGGTTATATGCATCATGAAATCATGAATGATGACATCATTGCATTCATCACATTTTCAGATGGTGTGTGATGGAATTTCTAATTAGTATTTTGGTTCCAAATTATTTGAAATGACACTATTATTAGCTAATAAAGTCACAACTGCCAATAAAAGTAGCTCCAGTACTATATTTCTCACTTTAATTTGTCTGAAATTTGGGATTCTCAGGCTCAGTTCCTCAGGAGAAATCCCTTCTAGAAGAGTTTACTGGCAAGTCACCCATCAATAGCAGTGACAAGAGGAAATAATGAAATATGCAAATAGAAAGCAGCATATGGCAGCTATATAATGTAGAGCCAATGGTCATTATTAAAATGAGCTGTCATTTGACAATGATATTCCTATAATGTCCTGTGTGGATTACCTTTAAAACTGCATTTCAGGAGTGCAAGTGTATAGTTAATTGTAAAGTTAATTCCACTCTCTTTGTTTGATTTATTGATTTACTGAAGTGTTGCTGTAACACTTGCAAACAAAATCCAGACTAAAAAATGTCTGGCCTTAACTCAAGGTATCATGTTTCAATGTGTAATAGTATATTTTACAGGTAACATTCCAAGCATGTACCTGTTGGTACTCTCTGCTCTTGCAAAATATCACTAGTTTGCTGACTTGTAAAGTCACTTGCCTTCTAAAATGCACTTCACATTTTCTGTGCTAGGGTGTGGCAAGTTAGACTTGATGTAAGAGGCCTCTCCTTGAAGGATTATTGATTGAGCCATCAAGTCCACATGCCCAGGTGCCTGAGACTACCACTGGTCCAGTCAGTGTAGCAAATCATCTATTCTTCATTGATTATGAACCAATGAGTACAATGTGATCAGTGCTTTCCATTTGTCAGATAATGTTAATGGTACAGATTGCATGGTTCAGATGCAAAAGACCAATCATAAAGACTAAATGCTCTTCCCTCAGGTTAGCTAGCTAGTCAGAATACCATCTTGACTGAGTCATAATGAAAAGAATAAATCGTCTATGCCTTGTTTATTAACTTAAGCCTCTTTCACACATGCAGTGAAATCTAGACATCTATCTAGACATTACTCGGAGGGGTTGTATGTGTGAACGCAAATGCCTGAATCAGTTGGTCTGGAAATTAAACCCACCCAGCACCCTACTCTAAAATCTGTTTTATCGCCGAGTGAGCCCAAGTGTGAATGGAGCAGAAGATTCTCCGGAGTATTCTCTATGAGCGAGTGGGCATGTTGATGATGTATTTATCATGCAACTGGCACAAAAACAGGATAATACAAACATCCAAGGGTGATGAAGAAGGCAACTAGATCACGTCGATACTGCGGATAAGTCTAACTACATTTAGTATTGACATCAGTGCAAAGACGGCCACAGAGAGTGAGTTGGTCACTTCGTCCGCCATCTTCATGCTGTAAACAAAACACTGCGATTTCCGTATCATATTTTTTGCATCATGTCCTGTCTCCCTCACACTCTAGCCAGGCCCCACCCCTTGCCTGAACTAACCAGAGTATTTTCTGTTGTTGTGAACACATCTGAAATGGACCTTCCCTGGTGGTGTGCTATATGTGTGGAAGGGCAACTCCGGTTAAAGTGCGGACCTGATTCTCTGGAGAATATCCGAGGTGTATATCTGAAAGAGGCTTTATTGTTCACCACAATTGTTATATCCATCAAGGATGTCTTCAATGAATTGTTTAACTGAATAGCAGTTGTTGGCTTTTTAAACAACTACTTCCACATAAAACAAAATGGCTCAGTGAGAGATAATGAGACATCTTCTGGGTGCATTCTGAACATCCAGTGATTTTACTCGAAGAAATGTTTCAGAAGAGATGTTTTTTAAAAGGTGTACCACTAGAGGGCTATAACACTCAATTAAAGAATTCCCACGGGCTTTGTTTTTTACGCCAAAGCAGGATTCAGTCAAAATTGATGAACAAGTCACAGCAAAAGCTAGAAACCAGAGAACGTCTGAACGTAGTATATTTCTTACGTGGGGAACCTATGTAAGCAACGTAGTTAATCTTTTTTCTCTTCATTCTTTATGGAAGTGTACATCACTGCCACATCATAGACTAGGGGGCGGGGCAAACTGTTCCCTGACTCCTGACTGATTAGGACAGTCATAAATCTTTATGAAAACAAACTACACTGCTGAGACACATAGAAACAACATCTGAATATGAAGTTCAGTTGCATTTCCTTTTAATGACATAACAGTTTTAGCCAAAATATGGGTTGTTAATATTCAAAAGTTGAAGCTTGGCTTTATTAATTAGTGTCTGAAGAAAAATACTAGACAAGAAAATTTAAGCTCACGGTTCTTTGGCAATTAATGGGTAGTACCCATTTTTAAAATATCACCAATTAGTTAAGTAGGGTAAAAAAAAATGACTAGCATAAAACAGTGAAAATTAAGAGACAACCAAACAAAAGTAAAAAAAAAAAAAAAAAAAAGTTATGTTCCAACTACATTACTGTGTTCAGATAGTAAATAGTAATATTCCATGGATATTTATTCTATTTAAAAAAATACTTACAAGTCCTCATTTCAGTGTGATTCACTCCAATCCTTCAATTCACGAATGCCATGGTAGTAGCTAAATGTCATACCTTTAAAATAGGAAAATACAAGGTTCAGTGACAATAGCACAACCTACTGGCTGCTTATATGTGGCAGTAAAGCTGGTAAGCTAAGACTGCAGAAACATTGAAATTTCAGCCTTGACTGGTTGATAAACATACCATTTTGCTTGGGTTAGAAGATTCTCTTTCTTCATCCGCCCAATTTGTGAAACATCAAAGAAATCCCTGCAACATATAAAATATGTGGTTATGATCATTTTTATTTGAAACCAGCTTCACAAAATGACCGCCCCAATTGGCATTAGAACCAAATATGACTAAGGATTTTTAACGATTTTCTATTGATGAGTTTGGGACAATATGTTTCTAATAACTGATTAATATCTCAGTAAAAACCATTGAAGAACAAGATACATGTCTTATATGGGGAAAATGCTTTATATTTGCATGTTTTTATGGTTTAAAAATGCGACAAAATGTGTGTTCAACTGTACTATTATAAACTAGACTAAAAATATCCAACTGTGAATAGCCTGGAGAAGACATTTTGTTTCGTGCCAAGTCCTACATTACTAATCCTTTGGATTCAACATTAGCTAGTTTGTAAATTATCTTAAATAAAAAAGTTCTGTATTATCTGTTTCATTGTGTGTAGTTGTTGTCTTCTTAAGTGGATAAATCAACAATCTTGTCTGAGAGAGGCTTTTATTTCTTTATTTAATTTTGCTATAGTATTTTCTTTTTCTTTTATTTCCTCAGTTTAACATACTTCACATGTCGTGGTGTGTTTTCTGACATAAAATCTTCCTTCACATACCTTGTAGGTTTTGTATAACATGGTAAAACAAAATTAATGTAAATATTAAAATGACTTCTCCATACAGTACCTCAAAGGGTTAAAAGCCAACACCCTATTTTACATTTCGAACAAACTTGAGCTTTTATGAGATATAGAACATCTATTTGGCATACAAATTGTCTACTAATTGTGTCAAGTGTTTATAAAGAGGGGATTCGTGTCAGTGAGTATATTTTGAGCTTTTTTACATTTTTTCACAATTTATTCCAACTATTTTTTAATAATATTAACCATCTACCACTCCCTGAAATCTTGTTTAGGCTACATTTCCAAACTTGAGAGTAGGTTGATTTGAAAACGAGTCCATGTTTTATTTTTTATTTTTTTTAATTTAAAATATGTTGAAAAGCCCAAAACATTAAATATAGCCAAAATATACAAAATGATATTAAAGATTCTTGTGTTGAGATCAAACAGTCTCAATTCGTCGTTTTAAAACGAATTGATAGTTTATTTTAGTTATTTTAGTCAATCAAATTCAGACAAGGGCATTTGCCCTTCCAAGGACAAAGCAAATTTTAAATGCGTAGGTTGAAAAAAAGACTCCTAACAGATCCAGAACAAATGTGCCTCTCTAAATATGAACAAAGTTAACTCCAAACACAACTATCAAACAAGCTCATCTCATAAACTAGAGTACAATCAAATCATTTCCGTCTACAAATCGTTTTCTTTATTCTTCGCTGGAACAACACACCATGGCCATTTTTACAACACTGCGTCTAACTGTCGTTCTTGCCACCATATTGCCGTACACCCTCCGACTCGTTTTTTACAACTATTAATTTATGATTACGCTTAAATTCTTACCCATTTCACCGGGCCGTCGCTATCCCACTTCATCTGCACGGGCTAGTGTCGCATATTTGGACGTTTTTCGTCGTTTTGGTGGGTCTTTTGGCTGCATCGTTTCGCGCCGTCTCTTCTCCGTCCTCTCTGCCTGCTTCTTCTGCTGTCTGTCCTCTTCCCTGGCTCTGCTTTGCTGCTGTCCTTCAGTGGCTCAGCCCACTTTCTCTCAACGTAAGCGCGCTCAACTTCCTCTCTAGCCTCCTCCAGCACCTTTTCCCCCCTGTTCTTCCATAAACCACAGCGATGCATTTAACCGATTAAAAGTGAATGCAGTGCAGTTTATTTTGAGCAGTACCACACATATTATTTTTTAATATAGTGGATATAATGGAGGGTAACCCACTCCAAACTCATTTTACCGTACTTTTTATTTGCGGAGTAGAGCTTAACCAAGTTTGCAGCCTCACAGAAATCTTTGTGTAGTGTACATCGGAAGTTTCAAACTGATGAAAAAAAAATATTGAAAAACAAAAAAAACGTAAAAAAATAAATAAAAAATAGTAATGCTATTCTGAAAACATAATTGTTTTTTGTTTACATTGGTACGTTTGCTTTATGGTGACCAACGACTGGAGGTCTTAGTTTACCCAAATTTACCACTACACCACTCACCATAAATTGGCATATTACTCACTACGCCTGCGCAATGTGTTTGATTCCAGATGAGTTTCTTTTCATTAGCAGACCATTTTGCTTCAAACATAGCATAGCTGCATACCTTGTCAGACTAGTGGGCCACTATTCTGAGCTGCACACAACAAAGATGGTGGTTAAATTTGTTGTGAAATTAGATAAATATAGCCTATTACACAAGTATAGCCAGTGGTTAATTTGACTTTTGCCATCCAACACCAGCCTTCCTTGAATAACATCTTAATTTTCCTTTAAATAGGCTGTGTTGATGTTGTTGCATATGCCTGCAGGCCTGTTGATGAATGATCAATAATGTGTTCAAATATGTACATGTACATTACACACATGCACATATCCATTTCTCAGTGACAGAGGTGCAACTGTAGTCATAATGCCTGAAAACAACAGGGACTACTCCATTTTGGATTAATGATGTGGGACCATTGAACGACTCTTTCATTTTGAATGCTTGTAGTGAACCGGAAGGTAATATTTACACAAATTTCATGTGAAAGAGGGATTGAATGAGTCATTGGGAGAGTTGCGAATGATGTAGCAGTGAACACAAGCAGCCATTGTTGGAAAATGACATCAAGACGCTTTCAATAATTAAAAACAATGTCAAACCAGTAGCAATGATTCTCATGAATTAGTTACCATAAGGCCTGCCGTGCCCCGGCTGTGGCATGTTAGCAAAATGAACAAAATGAATCAGAATATATGTGGGGGTTTTTTCTTTTTGAAGGAGTCTGAACATCTGATTCCCCACGAGAATCAAGTTTCCCATCAATATTTTGTCTGTACTCTCTTGTCTGGCGGCACTGTGTACTCCACCCCCATCACTGACCAATGAGGTGTGAGACACGACAACGCCTGCTGTTTTGCAGTGGAAGATGTCTTTAAAAAGATCCTCAGCCTAGCAACACAAGGGCCATGTAAATACTGGCACTGAAAGTGAAATTAACATTGCTTTTTGACTGACTCAATGGGTGAGAGCAATGGGGAGGAAACTTTACTCAAATACCATACTTACAGTAATCTGCCAAGAAGAAAGATACTATCCTGGAAACTAATTGCATTCCAAATTATACATTTTCACAAATTGACGTTAGAAATAGGAATGTATTGCCAATATCATTGGGGTTCAGACAGTTCTAATTGTCTGTCTTGGTTTGTGTCTTGTGCCCCCATGGACGTCTATATGGACGCACTCACACTAGGCCCGGTTGGCTTGAACCGTGCCGGAGCACGATTGTCCCCCCTCCCCACTCCCCCGCTGGCCTGCGCTCACACTGCGCTTAACGTTCCGGGCCCGGGCACGCTTACGTCATCACATGCAACTTCTTGTGTTGAAGGAAAGCGCTTTTGCGCAACACAGTGGAGTTCATAATTTTACTTTGTGGCTTATTTGGAGTCGCTTTGGGTGCGGTGACACACGGCCCTCTCACATGCCTGCACGTATAAGAAGATTTTTATGGAAGCAGGTGACGTTGAGGGAGGAATTTGCGGCTTTACTCTCGACTACAATTCACGTTCATCAATAAATCATCAATTTTATGGGACAGTCGCATCATTGACATGTTCAGGATCCATGCTCCGGCACGATTAGCGATCACACTGTGCTGACTCCAAGTGAACCGTGCCTGAGCACACCTCTTCAAGCAGGCCCGGAGCGATCACACTAGTCAAACGAACCAGACTTTGGGGGTCAACCGTGCCCGGACACGGTACGGATGGCCTAGTGTGAGTGCGCCCTATGTTTTGGTCAATGCTAATTGATTCTGTGATATGAATTTTGTGTTGGCCGTGTACTGGTTGAAGCAAGGTGTTTATTTACCTTTAGTACTCCTAAATCTATCTATCTATCTATCTATCTAATTGTGCTTCATCATACAATGTAAATATAGCCACTGTAAAGCAAACAAATATGTCATCAATGTATCCTACAGGTATTCATTTTATATGGGATTTTTCAATGTAAGCAAAGAGGGACCATGCTAGTGCTCATTGTACTCTCAGTAACCTGCAGCAAGGAGGAGTAGGAATGGGGTCAACTCTTATATAAAAACACTCACCAGAGGGGCGTGTCTTTCACCTCCTTTGCATATCCTGTACACAAATGATAAACATGAATGCACTCGTGTAATGAAAAACTCTTTGGATAAAAACATAAATCATATTATGTAGCCAATGACTGCCATAGTTGATATAAGAACTGTTTTGCAGTTCCCTGATATATGCGTTTTAGTCAGCCTTTGGTGGATAGTGACATATGCCACAGCCCTGTTGTTGATTTCATACAATGATGAGGCCTTTTTATGTTGTTCCACAAACCCCCATTAAGAGCCAGGTGGTCACAGAGTTGTCTTTTAGGATATTTTTTAGGATATTATTGCCAGTAAACCATGCCTTAATGCTGCTGTACTTTGTAAAAAGGGACAACGGCAGCCATTCTATCAGTAAGACCCCGATGGCTATGTTTTACAACTCTTTTATTTAGTCTAAACTTGATTTTTGTGCTGTGAAGTTTTTTTGAACTGTGCTGTAAGCCAATGCAGCGAGATCATAAGCCATCTGCTCAATAGACAATCAGCCATCAATCTGCTCAACAGGCCCTCAGGCACTTTAATGCAGACTGTGATTCTGTAATCTTATCGTTGTGTGTAAAGGTTAATGTCTTGCATTGTGTTGCGCACTTTGTGCTATGATCTTTTATTCACTGACTATCTGCCCATTGACCTTATAACAGACTGAACTTAACTGATCTAAAACTGTAACAGATTAACTATTAGAATTTTAAAATGCAGTGTCAATTGCTGTAGGTTTTATCAGCTGAGTGAAACACCTCACTACAGACTTTACAAACACCACAGCTTCAGAATCTGGATAGTCCCTTGTTATTTTGTGCTGCCATCTGGTGGGCAAAAAATTAGCTTCAGTCAGCTTCCTTATCTGTCTCCCTACCCCTTACCTATAAACTATTAGTAGAATTTAAGACTGAAGTTAGATGACAGAAATTGTGACAAATTAAAGAATTAAAGTGTGTGTGTGTGTGTGTGTGTGTGTGTGTGTGTGTGTGTGTGTGTGTGTGTGTG
>CABFOQ010001316.1:0-10640 GCA_900660455.1 Gephyroberyx darwinii | reverse complement strand
CAGTGTGCACACACACACACACAACAGACTTTATGTGTGTGTGTGTGTGTGTGTGTGTGTGTGTGTGTGTGTGTGTGTGTGTGAGAGAGAGAGAGAGAGAGGGATAATAATGTGAGAGGGAAATGTGTGTCTTATCGATTTGCTGAATGGTTGTTATCATTATACTGTGTGAATTCCCAGGCCATGACCCGGTAGTCTGCTGTCCTGGTAAAATTGTCTCTATGATAAACAGAAAAATGCTGCCTTCCTATGCTGTGGAAAATTACGACTCTACTGCAAATGAACGACCCAGCATAGTGGTAATTATGACTGGGGATTGTCTATAATACCTATGATACAAACTATGATATTTGTCAGGATGTGACGTTTAGGGGGCAGAGAGCGTGGAAGTGATGTCAATAACTGACACAAAATTATAAATTTGTTTTGCTTAATGTTTTAATACTGTTGCTATTTCCACTTTCACTTTTTAAAATTTTTAATGAATTAATGGAAACACCAATTACACACCCGATGCACATTTTCTCCTCTTCGTTCTGCTGCTGCAGCACAAACTAGCTCTGTGATCTGATGGAAAATAATTGCTTAATCTTATAATTAGAAGGATATCATGTAAATATCAGAAAATGGTCCCTATAGGACTATTTTGGGAACAAGTACGCTAGCACATTTTAGGTGCTTGGGGGGTATTTATTATTGGAGTGGGACAGAGCATTATTTTCACTTCAATGAGCAACAGCTTTCTGACAGTTGAAAGGTTTCAGACTTCTGACCTCGGGAGTTATAGATTACGAGCAGCACTTGAAGGCAGCAGAAGCCCACATAATGCTCCTCTTCAGCACCAGGAACAGTGGGCCAGCCTACAGAGCTCTTCCGGAGGATAATCTTCATCTCCATTCCTAATGCAATCAGGAAGGGATAGCTACAACCTACCTCAAAGGAAGCACGTTTTGGAAGCAAACTATGAGAAGCTGCGGAGGAGTTTATTATTACTAAAATCTTGGACATAAAGAGAGATGGATATTTACGACTCTCTTATTTCTTTTTGAATAACAAAACCTGTCGCTGATAAACTGTCCTCTATAATGTGACGGACAGCTGTCGCATTTTTTTTCTAGCTTCGTGGAACTGCTGAAAGAGCCTGCTATTATTGTTTCCATCTTGTGTTTCATCTCAGCATAATGGGAACATATAATCTCGTGTTAACTTTTATTATCGCGGCGGCCTGGCAAGTCAGCTGTGAACCTCAAACTCTTTCTTCACCCGCGACGCAGTTAAATTCAACATCATCCATCATCCTTGAAAATGAACTGACGAGTAATGGCACAGATGCAACGACCGAATCCCGGATTTCATCGTTAATAACGCATCTTCCGACTCTGAAAAACATTGTCATTTTCGTCTGCGTGTTAACAGCTGCTCTCATCACATGCCTGGTCATCAAAATATTCAGGTATGAAGGTTGATGCAAATGCTCATCAGATAGAAGGCTATGAGGCCTAGACCTGGGATATACAACACTACTACAGTGATGCAGTCATATCTTATGATTCCGGTGTATTAATGTTTCTGGATATTTTCCTTGTGAACCACTCAAATAATCGATAAGGAGCGCGTGGTCGTGTTAGGGTTCACGTGACGTTGAAAACCCAGAGGGAAAATCACTATGACGTTCACATAATATTCCTATAGGGGGGTTATAGTGTGTCATCTTTTGTGGTGTCACTGTAATATTCCTATAATATTCCTATAGGGACTTTCAGTGTATGTGATACTCAATAGTGAGTTCATTCTAACTTCGTTTGTGTATTTTATCTCCTATGGTATCACTATAATATCCCTATAATATTCCAGTAGGAACCTTAAACTTGGATGTGATAGTTTTCATTGTGAAATATATTTTAGGATTACTATAGCTCTCTCTTCTAAGTGAAACGTGAGAGGTGGTTAGTGCTTTAACCAACAGTAGTAATCTATGTCACTTTGGGCATTCATTTTTTTTTTTTTTTTTACCAATACACAGGATTTGATGTTATAATCCTTTGTGCCATAATCCAGAGTGAGCATTCACACAGAAGTCCAATTCAGATGTTAGAAAGAATGATGCACTAACCCTAAAATGGTGACTCTAGAGGACATCAGGCGACAGTGTCAATCTAAGCAATACTATAGGATAGAAAGCTCCTCTGTATTCTAATATTGCCTAGACTCGGTAACAGATAATGTGGTCATGAACAATATCAGAGTTTCCTAGTTTAAATCCTCTCCATCTGGCAACACTGCAGTAAGTTTCAGCTAACATAGTCTGCCAAAATACACAGTGTTTCCTTATTTCTTGTCTTTGTCCAAAGTCAGCAAGTGTTTGGTTGTTTTTTCCACAGATCTGGGAGACGGATCAGAAAAACACGAAAATACGACATTATAACTACACCTGCAGAGCGTGTAGAGATGGCCCCCCTCAATGAGGAGAACGACGATGAGGACGACTCAACCCTCTTTGATGTCAAATACAGGTTGGGTCTTCTCAAATGACTTCACTAAGAAATTCAAGGTATAGATATTTATGTTCTTTGTAAGGCATCTCAGACAGTAGCTTTGTCATTTTTCTTCTTTTCTTCCCTTATGAAAAACAACTATAGTAGTGAATCTATTAAGTAATAGTGAGTGTAGTGTACCTAGTGTAGTGATACCATAGATTCTAAATACTGTAAAGTACAATAAGGTCATTGTAAACTCACCACTGAGTGCCACAGATATGCTACAGACACAGTTAAGTCCCTATAAAAACATTATAATGATTATTCATTTAGACCAAACAAATCGATGATTGGCTTTGAAGACAAAAATGGACCCCATAAGCAATAGCACCTGTTCTTCATTTCAAAAGTCTGTTCACTGAGGCCCTTCCCCTTGAAAATTCAAGGACAAAGTTAAAGCTTTGCGTCATGTTGAGTCTATATGAGACTTTGCAGGGTAGCAGCAATGTTTTGGCCCAAATTATTGGCCAATGCTATTGATGCAGCTGTTTAAAGGTTCTCTCTGCTTAACAGCAACATATATATCATAATCATACAAAGTTCGATGTGCAATACAAGACAGCATTATCAGATTAGGCCTAATTCTACTGAAGTATGCAGTTACAAGATGTACTTCAACTGCGTATTCAGCTTCAAGAAACACTGTTGTACATTGTTTTAAAGAAACATTAGTTCAAATCAGATGTTGACATTAGGTTTCTCCCTTCCGTCCGTTCAATTGTTCTTTCACACAGAACCACTTCCTCAAAGGAAAATAAGACCTCCTGTTTACCTGACATTCCTGATTTCCAAGTCAGACCAGACTCTGCAGACTTACTTCCTCTAGTGTGTAGATAGTAATGTCAGATAACATTATGGTAAAGCTTCATAAAGTAACTGAGTTTTCACTTATTTTTCAGGTGAATGCCAGCATGGACATGCGTACATGATGACACTTCTTTTGCCCAGGACAACTTGAATGATTTTCTAACTTTATTCCAGTGTTTTTCTGTTGCCAAGTCTTACCAAATCAGCCACATCATGTGATGCTTGTGCATGGCTCTTATCCTTGTTTAAAGGACATGGACCGTAGGCATATCATTGTTTGCTGTTTTACTATCAAGTAGCTTAAACAACCTTCCACCTCCTTCTGATCCTGCTTGCGCTCCATTATGGTGTGACCTCTGTTCATTCAAATAATCAGGCCATTGGATTATTGGAGTTCATTCATCTCCTTAAAAGTTTTTTGCTTTGTCTTACAATTATTGTCGTTTATATGTCATTGTTACACTGTACCTAAACTGTGGTCTATATCTTAGTTGAAGAGCTTATAGTAAGAATCAATGCTTCAGAACTATGATCTGCCCACAGTACAAACAGGGTTAATCATGTTACATGTTGTGTGATTTGAGTTGATTAGTATTCTTTAAACCGCCCACTTTTTTAGCGGCCCTGTTTCCGGAAGTAAATTTCCCATTCATTTTCTCCATAGACACTCCAGAAAATTCCTATATAAAGAATTTTAGGTCATGAACCTAATCAAGCAGCTACGAGATGAATCCTGACCTTGTAACAATTGATACTTTTTTTTTGAAAAACATAAAAAAAGCGAAGGTACAAGACTGTGTACCTAACGCCTTTTAAGAGGGAATGAACTACTTATCGGATAAGGGATTGCGGGTTATTTCTCCCTCACTTTCAACCGATTTCTCCACGATTTGTAGTGATTTTTGCCCCTACGCACACTCTCCACATCCCTAAAAAAGCACATCATGTCTGACAGAGAAACAATGGTGGAATACATTACTAGCTAGCAGACGGTGACTGTGTTAGCTCAGTCAGTCCCGATTGCCGCGAAACTTTGGCATGTACAACATCCCATTTTTCCCCAGGAAAGACGTACCCGCTCATGGGTGTTTAGAGCAGCAAATGTCAAAGCTTTCATGAACTGGGTGTCAGTTGATTCACTACTGTATGGCATCAATTAGTGACAGAGAGTAGCAAAACAGACATTTATTTATATGACAAAGTTGCGGATTATTACTTTAAATGAAAACTAAATGCGCAGAGAAAGCTTGATGGCTGCTAAAGGCTATCATTTGGCGCATAAAATGTAATATACATTCCGTAGAGAATTGTTAATTCAAATGTAGTTTGCACACTATGAAGAATACTAATTGATATATATTTCCTTTTTTTAACTGTAAACGTTTCTGTTATACCAAATACTATCCATCTACTAACCACTTTATTGTGCATATATACTGTTTGAGGCTTACTGTCCTTATGAATGGAGGAAGTGTATATTTTTTCACTGTGTGTTGAATGAGACATTACTATTTTGCTGCTATCTCAGCTGGGGTTTGTTGGGTTTTAAGGGTCTAAGTGCACATATTTGATTAGAAGCTCAAAGAATATCAGGATTTAGTCCTCTCTTGTGCCCGAGTGACGTGCATTTTTAAATTTCTTACCTTTATCTTTTAAGCATTTAGCTGGTGCTGTTATCCAAAGTGACTTACAATTAGGAAGTAGGTAAGGTGTTCAGTGTCTTGCTCAAGGACACTTTGACAGGCTGTTGATGGAGTCACTGGCTGTTGTGGCTGTAACCCTGTAGACGATCTCTCTAACCACTAGGCCATCCTGCTATTGAAATTATAAATAAATATGTGTTCTTTTTTAATGTATTTATTGAATACACACAATGGCTATTCATTTGAATGTTCTAGTACATGTGATCAGGTGTGTTTTACTAGTGTGACTATTTCATTTGATTAAGTAACCACAGAACAGTCCAAACAATGATGTAGTCACTTCACATTACAGTGGCAGGGAAATGTATGTGAACCCTTTGCCAGTTTATTTTATTATGAATCAAAATAATGATTGAATCATCATGTAACTTCTAATCGATAAAAGATGACAAATAATTACATGAATGAAATTTAAATAAAAAACTCAAGAGGGAATGACACAAAACACAAAAATGATCTAGTAGTATGTCTTGTGGAAAAAGTAGGTGAAACTGTAGCCCAGTAATAGGTAAACTGTTTCTATTAATGGCTAACTATCTTTTGCAATGTCTAACTTCTGAAGTGCACTTTTTTCCTGCAAAGTTCCTTCAATGTTCCATAGTACAGATAAAGTAAGCTCTCCTTCTCGTGTTGTTAGATGCAATATTATGGCAAAATAGAGCAATATTTCATGAGAAATTTACAATTTCAGATGCAAGAAACTGGCAGTGACAAAAAGTAACTAATGGAAAAGCAAGATTGGCATATACACTCATCATGAAGACATTACACAAACACTGACGTTGCCCTTTAAAGGAAACATTGCATCTATTGAATTAGGTTTTACCTGATACTGAGCAAGTGGTTCACTTATTTTGTCCACAATATGTATTTAAATGTTAAATAACTTTTATAGCATAAATAATGAAACTTTTAGAACTAATTTGTGTCATCTGTCATATTGTATAGACAAGTTATTTGATGATCAACTATCAATCTGATGCAAAATAAGACAATGGATTAGCAGGAGAGGTCACAAACCTTTCCTTGTCCCTGCACCTTAAATGTGATTTAAACAATGCAGAGTATACCAAGATCAGGTATATTTTCTGAAGAAAATGTGAGTATGCTTGCTGTAACAGAAATGCAGAGTATATTAAGTATTGTAGGTGACCTTGTGTTTTAATCCAAATTGTGATTTGATAGTGCACCATGGCCTACAGGTGCAAGCTGTTTCCAAGGTATCCAAATGACCTCCATACCTGGCAGTAATATATTTGTATTGGCCAATCATATCATGTAACAATACACTGGCCATGTATGCAGCATGTTCTTTACAGGAGACTCAATATTGTGCTGTTTCTTCTTTGTTCAAAACAAAATTATTGTTGTAATTTAGAGAAGACTGTGCACATTTATTAGCACTGTTTAATATACAAGCAATGTGCAGGAGTGTGTGTGAATGAGGACTTGTGGTAAGTTACTTTGAATCATACATTGAATCACACATGCAGCGTATCAAATTTCAACCTGTTACACAACTAAATTTGATATTATTACCAATGTGTATTTGAATTTTCTGTATACTTTTCCATTGAGAGTTCAACAATGGCGTCCTCATATTTGACTGCTAGTATATTGTGTGTTTTCCATTAGATGGCTGCCATTCATTTCAGTATATTGTGTGAAAGGCATTTCATGTTGAAAGTTAGTTTTGAACTGTATGTGCAGGAAACTGCAGATTCATTGTTGTGCCTCTACTAAGTCTGTCTTAGATGAGCATGATCAGAAGGGTCACCTTTGTACAGTCATCCTCCTTAATTTTGGCAATTTGGCTTCAAGACCCTATCCAGAGATAATAAAATCAATGTCTTTATTTTTGTTTGAATAAGTTTAAATATTAAAAAAAAAGTTTGGTCCATTGGTGTTGATTTGGGACATTTATTTGAAATTAACCATCTGTTATAGAAAGTTCCTCTTGTAAAAGGAATCAAAGTCATTGCAGCTGTTTGTAGACTGTAGCTAATTGCCCTGATCCCACATCCCCCAATGTTTTAGAAGTATATTGAAGACGTCCCTGCTTGCTTTCTGACACAGCTCTATTATTGTAGAGATAATATACATATGTACCCATGGCTGGATCCAGTTTCCATGTTTTTTTAAAACTGCTTCATTTGAAGTGTATATATATCGTCTTAAAGGAGTGACTTAAGTGACTTCCATTCTGATGCAGAATTTTCAGAATTTTTCATCATCATCAACAGTTTCATTCAACGATGTCGAATGTTTTAAAAGCAAAACTTTGAGATACATGTTTTATGCATCAAGACAAGACAAATATGCACAAGCTAAGATTGGATTTGTTGCTTGGCACATTCAATTTTAAACAGGAGATAACACACAATACACTTAAGTAAACGTAGGATAACATTATACAGTAACATCACCACAGTTTGAGAACAGGAACTACGTTCTCCAAACTGTGACCCCATGCCAAATTCTGGGCTAATTAACATAGTAATTGGTCACAAAACGTTTCTATTTTTGTCAAACTCAGTCAGGCTTTTACAGATAAACCTTTCATTGCTTCAGACTGCTGACGTCTCTAGTACAACTTTCATGTCTATTCTTAACTTAATTGGCAGCATAATAAGGCCAACATGCAAGTCAACAGGCGGATCCTGTCAAAACAACACTTATTTGTGGACAAATCACATGGCTGATAGCAATGAGAGGTTGCTTGTTTCTGGAAACATTAACAGAGGCATTTTCCTCGAAAAAACCCCCCCAAACATTTCCCAGTTTCAAGACAACTTCACATAACAACTTACTCAACATTTCAGTAATACAACTGTAAGTGAATAGAAGTTTCAGATGTGTTTTGAGCTTTAAGTACAAGCAGAGGTCATCCAAACTAGGTTTAGACCAATATACTGGTTTGCTGCTATATTGCCCCGATATTGGCCTTTTATTAAAAATCAGATATCAGCCAGTTGGTGTTGTAATTGAGGGTCTCTCTGATCACAGGTATGTGAAAACAGTCTGCAAAACCTGCAATGAATATATCATTTTCGTTGCACATTTAGTAATTTCAGTGCTTGTTAGTTTCAGGGTTTCAGTTCAGAGTATTAACCCTCTGAACCCCGCGTTACCCCTGCTTTATGTAAAAAAAAACATTTGTCATAGCTAGATCCTGTGAATAGCAAATTCTGCTCACTTTCGCACAACCAGAGATTGCTGAATCATTCCTGTTCCGGTATCGGTTGCATCAGGAAAAATACACACATCTGAGATTAAAATGTTGAGATTTGATCAAAAGTCACTTGATTCCCCATGCATCGTTTCACAATTTGCCAAAAATAAATCATTTGCGCTAGCAAGATACTGTAAAAAAAAGGAACTTTTGCACTCTTCAGCGCAACAGGGGAACTCTGAATGCTTCTCCTGCCATTTTCAGTGATGTCGCAACAATTCCTTAAATCTCGACAAGAGCTAATGCCTTGGTAACAGTTGTAAATATGTCAGTCAGTATATCAGTCAAACCCTAATCCAAACAAACTACAAAAGTATTTTTCATAAATCGTCTCAATTGAAAATTAGGAATTGTTCTGTATATTTTAGAACACATAGTGGAGATAATTTCTTACAACATTACCAATACATCAATTTAAAAAACAGTTACCACTATACTTTATAGTCAGACTTCACCACTAACATTGTCAGTGCAGATGCAACCCTGATGCTCCGTGAGAAAAGTTTGCAGAGTGAGTTTACTGTTGGCGGAGTTTGTGTAAACTGCCTTGTGTGAACAGCTGGTGTGCTCCTTAATCTTTTTAGAGAAGTTGAATACAATTCGACATGGTTCCACCAACCCGTTATGCTCCCAAGGTAAACCAACAACATCAAGTATCTCCTCTTGCTCACTGGAGTTCGTTGGGTGTAGGATTTCCAACTGGTTTACAGCATTTTGATTTGACCTCCAGCCTATCCTTGTTAAGTTGTTTTCTGTATACATGAAAAGAATCAACAACAAAGCTGAAACCTGTTTATAACGTATGTTTGTATTCTATTCTATTGTGTTACGGCATAACACAATAGAATTCCATCACAATAGAATCAATTTCTATCACAAGATGAATATTTTAAAATCCCTGAATGAAGGGGTTCATCAGATTAAAAGTTACTTTAGCCAATGCTTATAGAGTGAACAAACATTTTCATTGTCATCATCATTTTCCTTGAAAATTAAGTGCTTCCATCTCGTGGCCTAACCAGTGACTCACAAGAAATACAAATTGGGCAACTATTCATGTCTTTGATATCATGGCTAAAATTTCAACCCTTAATGCACCCTATCATAAAATGGGAAATTAAATCTATGGCAATTTTCAAAATATAAATATGTAATCTGATTACTTAATTAATAATCTATATCCATACTGGAAACCTTGATGGACTGTGATCAGTTTTAAATTGTCTGCTTAATGAAAATAAGGAGCAATCTTGCAGACCTGACATGATCTCTGCAGACAATGGGGTTACACCATATAGTGTGCCATACCGTGTCGTTGCATTTTTAAGGTTGCCATAGAAATCTCAATAAGTGTAAATTACAACTCATCAGTGGAAATACCAATAAATCAAAAGGTAATGAGGAGAACTCAAGTTAAATTCATTAGAGTACAGTAAACAAGACAATTGTTTCACACAATTAGTATTTTCTTTGTGAATTGCTACAGAGTATGCTCAGTCATGAAGGTATTTCCCAAAGGCTACAACAGATGTTTCCATGGAGAAAATCCTTGCAGCTATGTATCTTGGACCTTATTTTCTGGTGGCCTCACAAGTCCCAGTGTGGAGCCGTAGCGCCCCCTGTCTGTGCAATGTGCTCAGGGTCCTAAACTCCAGTGGCATGGTGTGTGGACTCGAACTGGAGGTATACTCATATTTTAGAGTATCGTAGTAGTGGTACTTGACTGGTTTGCCTTGTGCATCAAGTTGAAAGGGCCAGAAGCCATATAGATGGATTTCTTCACAGAAGCGAGTGGCCATAGTGTACATCAGGAGCCCAGTGGTTGGCCGCTTAATGTGGACATTGTTGGTCAGCCAATATCTATTGATAAAGAAATAAGTGATTGTATGTTAGTTACATTCTCTCTCATGTACAATTGTGACAATGTAATATCCTGTATCACTTAGTATCCTATACATAATACTCCAAGGTATGTCCAAGGTCTCCAGGGCTCCTCTCCAGTTTGCCTATGGAGAGTACACTGAAGCCTACATTCATTAGAAAGATATCAATTTCATACAATGGCAAACTACTCATGCTTAAGGGTATTTAAGCTCAGTTGTCCACTCCAAACAAAGAGACTTGCTGTTGGAAATCATATTTGTGTGTGTACTTGTATGATGTTCCTGCCTTATAGCTCAACAGGAGAGACAGACATTTTTACATTCCCTGCTGCTGGCAGAATAGCAGCTACAGACTACTTGACCTACCTCTTCCTACTGTAGGTTACTTAGGGTATAAGCAATGTCTATCATTGACTATAAATGACAGTACTTTTTAGCTTTGTGCTAGTGTGGTGGTTTTACATTACACAAAATGATA
>CABFOQ010001313.1:0-12359 GCA_900660455.1 Gephyroberyx darwinii | reverse complement strand
TTATTACCTACTGCCACTGTCTTCCCAAACCAGCATGTCTTTATTTTATGCATGATTTTAATGGGATTTGTTGAATTTGTCCTCATCTTTTTGTATTGAAGATAAAAACATCATTGTGTCAAATACTCTTAGAGAACAAAAGACAGTCACACTCCCTTAAGTCACACTGTCAGCCAGATCACATTCCTTGTTTGGACGGCCTGCATTCACTCCCTTTTAACAGAAACTAGAAACAGTCACAGAGGAATGGGGAAAAGGCTCTAGTAACCAAACAGTAGTGTGTGAAAGTGTATTATTTTTCATCCAAGATCAATTGTGAGGTTGTGCAAAGATTGATATGTGAATATGAGACTTTTCCCACAACAATATGAGAGGTATTTCCATGGGTCTAGGAGGTTAATTAGTAACCAGACATCAAACAAAGCGAGTTATTTACTTCTGCAATCAATGAGTCAGCCACTCAGATGGGCCTCAGTCCAAATCCAATGTCATGTGCAAATCCTCTCACATAAACAATTCGCTTTTTGTGAGAGGTCTTGATTTACTGTTGACTTTCCAGGTTGGTCTTACAAGAATGACCAGTTTTGCCTGGAGGTTATAATAGCTGCAAAATGAAGACAATGATTATAACTTTATTTTGTTTCAATAATAGGTTGTATGTATTCTTTACAGTAAAGGCGTTTGATCCTGTCCTCTCTGTGGGAGGGCACAGTTGTTTAATTAGGCTATTGCTGTTGCAACCAACAACAATATCTGTTGTCTGGCCAGCAGCAGCACTGCTATGGAATTCTGTTTGGCTTGTATTTTGGCAATTACTTGAGAAAAGAGCACCATTTCCCTTGTTGACAGACAAATACTACAATGTTCTTCGTGATGAGCTATCACAGTTAAACAAGTTGTACAACGATACACTATGATGTCTGAGGCATCCTGTCATGTGTAACCCTACCTGGTGTGAAACCACGAAGGAGGATTTTGATGGAAGGACTTAGCATTTCTAAAGAGCTTAAAATGTCCACATAGTGAAAACAAGCTCTCTGGCCTTCCCAAACCAGTTATGACAGTTAACTCAGCAAAATATTTTGTTGCAAATAAAAGAGCCAAGGTATACATATATATATATACTGCAACTCCAAACCTACAAAAATCAGGTTTCTCCTGCTGTACTTAAGCATTCATTGCCTTGGGCTTCAGCAGGATGTTTCGTTTGATGTTTCTGTGGAGAACTTGAGTAATTGTTATCTGTATTTCAGTAAGACCATAACTTCATGGACGTTGGTCTAAAATTAGGCTTTAATAATGTCATCAATGCCTGTTAGAGGAAAGCTTAGGCCAAAGTATATGTATATAGGACAGTTAAGCTTTCTAAAATAAGCACATTTATTTACATTTTCTTCAATGCTACTCATGAAACAAAACCTTCAAATCACTCACAAAGGCTTTTCATCATTAGGCTGGGAGTGTTTTGGGGAGCTGAATGGGCGGCTGGACAGGGAGACGGCCCACTCTCTCTGCTTTCGGTCTATAGAGATCTGACAGCTTGGCTGGGCGGGGGCCTCGCTCCACTTGGCTGTTTACCACGTCATTACTAATGCTGATACCGATAGAAAAGTGGAGGGACACATCAACAAGCATTCAATGATCAGCCATTTGATATTCACCAAACTCTCAAGTTATTTTGATATTGTCTAAGTGTACAAACCATTATTATTCCTCTGAGCTCATGGATGAATATTTGAGCTTTACTGGCCACATATTTAGAGCTCCATTTTGTCAATATCTCTCCTTACTTCTTGGCTTTGGAAAATATTAACCAGGGAACTTGGATATCCAGTGAAACAGGTATCGCGCGCCTATACTTAGTACCTACACCATTACGACCGCTAGGGGGCAGCACAGTATCATGCAATTTTTTGAGTAAAACTTCTCACAAGTTGCTTTGTGTCCAGCTGTCAAACTACCAGATCTGTTCCTGGATTCCTGAAACCTGCATATCTCCTAACGTGAACTGAGAAATAATGACAGTTCTACTTGAAAGTGTAGCTTTTGAACCTATAGTCTAATTCCATCATGCTGGCTCAGAAAAAACCCACATTTCCCTCCATGACAACTTGGTATTTTACATTTCACGAAGAATGAATGTTTCTCCACTGTCTACCCCCTATTTCCCCCCAGTCACCCCGCATGAAGTCAGCCAAGCACATAGAGGAATTCCAAAAATGATCACCTTGTTAAGCATAAACAACTATTCCTTTCTGGGAGCCGTGCAGTTCCTGCTTGGGTTGACAGAGAAAAGACAGAGATAATACCTTTGCACTTAAAAGGTTGATTTGTTTGTTCTGCACAGAATGGCAACAAATGAAGGTCACGCCCTGAGAACAATAGCCAGCCAGCCTTGTTGGGAGGATAAGAAAGCCCCGTCTCTTCTCCCCTTTTTCTGCTGTAGTCAGCTATAAAGTCGCCTATAAAGAATGTCATAGAATAGGGCCTTTATACCCCCACCACGCCCGCTCCCTACCAACACCCGCTCCCCATCATCCCCCGCTCCCCACCACTACCACCACCAATAGTTGTGTGCCCCCTCTCAACACCAGGCCAGGGATCAATTTATTTTTTATACCCCAGAGACTGAAGAGGGCCCACAGCTCTGTGGTGCCCAGGCCCAGACACAGGATGCACATGCTTCATATGTTTCAGCAGAAAAATATTGTCCCACTGAGTACAAAATTAAAGATGAAGAGCTGCTATTGACACAGCTGCTTTGCCCAAACAATGATTCAATCGGGAAGAGCAAGGTCAATTTAAGGGGATCACCAAGTGCACAGACACCACACAGATCAAACCTTTCATCTTGGTCAAATTAAACATCACATTTTCTTATTTTTAACTGAGAAATTGTGTAGATCAGAAAAGAACTTATCGGTTGTCAGGAAGAATTATTTATATATATATATAAGACAGTGATCTTATGAGATTAACTAAGGGTAACTTTATTGTAGTCTCAGCAGGATTTCTAGTCTCAGAAACATACATATGTGTACAGAGAGGTAGTGGTGGGAATTCTTCTCAATCCACACTCCCCTCACAGGCATCAGACTTGGGCACATTCAATAAAGAGCCGATAGAGTGCAAATCATCACAGTGTAGCAAAAGATCGATTGTCAGTAAATCTCATCTGAAGAAATTCCCTCATTCAATTAACTTGCAAAGAAAAATTAGAGAAGGCACACAGCTGCTCATTACAGGTACTGCATGGCCGTATGCACACAGTGGCACATTTCAAATACACACATATGAGGTCAACAAAAAAGGCTTACACCATGTTCAATATTAACACTGCCTTGTTCATGAAAAAAAATACCAAAGATATTACTAGCTTCTCAAATCCGGTGTCCAGGTCATTCTCCAGGTATGAATTGCTATTGCTATGTGCTGCTTTGTTCAACACTTTAAACTGCTAACAATTTGATTCAGGATCACAGACCAGTAACAATACTCAGAAGTACAAAAGATAGTTGATTTGATTCGCCATATGATTACATGAAACACATATAGGTTTTTCCATTACATGCAGAATGAATACTGTAATGTCTATTAACATTAGGAGTCACAACCCTGGCGGAGCTCCAAGCTGTTTCTCTGTAGATTATAATTTTGTGGACAAATTACCAGCCAACAAATAACATAAAATGATATAAAAATGAAGGTGTACAAAATCCCTCATATGTAATTCCCTAAAAACCTCACTGAGCCAGCCTTTTATATATTCAACCATAAATAAATAAACATATTTTGGCTGAACCTGTTTAAGTCCTGGCACTCTGCACTTCATATAATTGGGCTTGATCTTCATTTATTACAAAAGTAAATCGATTTTTTTATTTGAATGATACAAAAATCAAATAGTAATATGTTCTATCAGATATGATACTGTATGAAACTTTAACATATTTGATAGCATAAAAAAATAGGTGTTAATATTTTTCAAAAAGGCAGTATTGGTTATATGTTTTCCTTTACAGTGCATTAAAGGTGCACTTTTAATTTTACTAATGCTGGATTAATAATTGACAAGCATGTGTAATTCATTAATTAACAAGGGAAAATCCACTCAGAGCAGAATTCACACACATTATTCTCTGATCTTGGATAGTTAAATTGAGTGATTTTGTTGGACTCGGTGCCAAGAGTTGGTTTACAGGAAGAGCACGTGAATTCTGTTTTCTGGCGGATTTTCACTTTAAACACAAATAATATTTCTTATCACCTTGTAGGCCGCAAGTCTCACACAGTGGTTTCAGTATGCGTGATCTTCCAAAAGCACATGGTACAGATGGATTCATTTCAGGAGGGATTTCAAAACTTTTGGTCCAACAGCGACACATATAAAGCAGTTTTGTTCATTGTCTTAATGTTAGTTTACAAAGTGAAGGTGGATATAATGTTGTCCTGACTTGAGGAGCGCTTGTACCCAGAGGATGAGCTGAAGTACGTCTCCCCATCAGTACTGATGTCATCATCATCATCGTCGTCCAGATTGTTCAGCAGGGGAGCAGAGCTGCTCTTCCTCCTTCAGTGAGAGACAAAGAGGAAAAGTTTGTGTGTGGTTGAGGAAGGGGGGATTGAGTGTGCTTGCATTTTATGCTCGAGCTGCACAGTCACTTTTATGCATTGTTCTGCCTATTTAGGAAGTCATATTCTTAAATGTGTTTACCTGATCTCATTTCGCAGAGCTTTGAGCTGACTCTGGAGCTGTTCATTGGCCTCCTGTTGCTCATCCAGGTCTCTCTGCAGCTTCTTCTTGCTGTGCTCCAGACGGTCAATCTCCTCCTCAGCCTCATCCATCTGCCTCTTCAGGGCCTTAAGACGCAGATTCAACTTCCAGAGGAAAGCAGCATGCAGTGAGTTGAAAACAGTTGAAAATCAACACAATAATGCTTTCACTATGTGGTTGAATGATGGACATTCTGCTAATCAATTCAACGTCTGTATGTGTGTTTTGTCTCTTTATGTATTGATTACCTGGTCCTTTTGGTCTTGCATTGAGTGATGCTCTTCGTCAACTTGCATCATCACCTCTTTTACCTTCCTCTCTAGCCTGCGGTTCACCAGCTGCAGGTTGGCACGTTCCCTGCAACACATGCAGCACAGATGGATCAGTACATCTCATGCAGATGCATACTGACTTGCATGAATCTCAGAATAATACAAATAGTGTACAGTTGGCCTGGTCCAATCTATTGAAACAAATAGGGTCTGATAACCAAGAGAGTGTCAGACAGCTACTGTAAATGAGTGAAGGATATGGCAGTCCCTGTATCTATAGGTCAATATACCTTTATTCCATAATAAAATCATGATCTTTAAAAAAACTGCCTCTCCCTCCTACTGAGGCGCTAACTTTGTAGCCTAAAACCTTCACTCTCTAAGTGTGACTTTCATCCAAAACCTAGAAGTTGCTATTAGGCTGCCTAACCCAACCTGAGCAAAACTCTCTACTTTTCTAATGAGCTTCCCTCTACTCTCTCCTCTTCCTCCATCTCAACCCTAACCTCACAACACCTTACCTCTATTCCCTACCCAAAACACCACCTCACCTTTCCTCTCCCTCCAGCCTCTCCTCCAGCTCCTGGATGCGGTCCTCCAGCTGGGACACCAGGCCCTCTTTGTTGGATTTCTGGGAGCCCTCTAGATGGGTCACTCTGCTCTTCAGGTCTTTATTCTAGAGAGGGAACGAGTAGAGTAGTACGATGCTTGACAGGAATCACAGATTTATGGGTGCATCATAAAAGAATATTAAAAAGAGAAAAAATAAATTGATGTGAGAAGGGAGGAAATCGATTGAAAAAGAGTGATGAAAAGAAAGAGAGACAGAGATGAATGAAATGAGTTGGGATTTTGGTCAGTTTGGAGAGGACACTGTGTAGTTGTTTTCCTCCAGACAGGAGTGTGTGTACCTGTCTCTCCAGAGCCATCTTGTCACACTCCAGGTCCTGTCTGCTAGCCCTCTCCTGCAGGAGTTCATTCCTCATCTGCTCCACCTGTCAACCAGAGCCCAGACACTGTCATCGCTATGGTTCCACATAGTCTGAGGACAATTATTATCAGCCACTGTCTCAGTCTCACTCGAAATGGAAACCACTGTAGTGTGCAATAGGTCAAAATGCTAAGCAATAGTATCAGTCAAGACTGAACAGGGCTTTAGTTAACTGGTGGTTGGATATTCTTGTTTGGTTGCATTCCACTGAGTTACTTTTCATGTCATCTCTCAGTAATATGGGTTATAACTGTGGTAATAAATACAGCTACTGCAAAACTGCAAAATGTAAATGTTAGCTTTTAAACTTAGCAAAACTTTTTTTTGTAAAAAAGGTTGATTTGTTTAGGTGATTCTACAATATTAACAATCACCAGGTGTCAACATATATCCAGTCTCTACCTACTAAACTAGTTCAGAGTGAACTGCACGGACATGATTGTTCAGTGACACTCATGGCCTAGTTCAAAAGGAGGGAGTAACAGGGGGATGAAAACTAATCAATACAGTGGTGATGGTTCTTTCTTTGTGAGGAGCGCTTAGAATTGGTGATATTTTATGCCAATTAGTGGGTGACAGTGGGCTGCTCTGATGAACGATGGCCCCTATAACTGGTGCACCCAGCACAGTGCTTGAGGGAGCTGAATCAGCAGACTGGAACATACAGCGAAACTAATCTGCTTTGTGAGAGACGGCAGGAGAGGAGAGGGGAGATTACTCTCATTTAGACAGGAGAGGAGCACCTGGTGCCAGGAGAGACGCAGGTGTTCTTCCTGCTGCCTCTGCTGCACCACCCCCCCACCACCACCACCACCCTCCCAGACCCCATAGCCATACAGCTCCTCTCACTTCCCCACAGACACTAGCATGTGCACACACACACACACACACATATGCACACACACGTACACGCACACGCCCCCCACTCGCACTCAATCCACTCCACTCTGACTGCACAAAGCTCGAGTGTTGCCTTGACAACCAACCTCAGCCTCATGCTGAACCATTGCCACTTTGTCACAATGCCACTCTTTTCTCTCTGCCAGGATTTTTTTTTTTAAAGGAAAACTATTTATGGAGATTTAAATACTCTACTCAACCACCCCTTTTAAGTCTCTCTTGATGTCGCTATTCACTTATCTAAAATTTTGGTCAACACCTTTGAAATTGTGACAATTCCAGACTGAGGTGAACCCTTAGCCTAGCCAAGCCTTCTGGGCCTTGCTTTAGACCTCATGTTTTACAATAAACATACATTGCTGAAGTACAGGGGACAACCCTGTCAGATAATCACAATCGGACCATGTATCACACAAGGATATATTATCTACATCAGCTAAAAAAACTATTTGGGTCTTAACATTGTTGTAGACACAATTATTATTTTCTCCAGAAAAATCCAGAACCAACGTTCCCCTACTATGATTAATAACCAGTCTCAGACAAACAAACAACATTTCTACAGGGAAATGTAGTTTATCTGAATATTAGTTCACAACGCCTCCATCAGCAGCTTTATCAGAGGAAAAATGGAGCATTTGCTCGCACAGGATCTGAAAACTCAGATCAAGCACAAGTATTGGATTTGTTCTCCAGATGCAGTTACAGCATGTAATTTTACAAGTGAACTCCACAACCTGAAAACTTGAGACTTTTGGCATCTTGCATATTTTGGCTGAGGCGGTGCATTAAGAAGGGTCTTTTGTGACTGATGCATGGAAATTGGATAGACACTGTTATACCACGCTGGCAGGCCGCCAACCTGAATGATTATGCAAGATCATCTTACAACGCAATAACCTCCACTTTCTTTTTTCCAGACTAGAAATGAACTGGGAATTTTGGACTGCAGCGATGTAAAGAGGAACACACCCGAGTGTGCACATGAGACATTCATATAAGCCAACAATGTATGTATCATGTTAATCCAGTTGCTCTTGCAGGACTATATTTGAGATTTAACTTGTTTGTATAGGTCGAATATTCCTTCCCTTCAGAGATTAGTGATTAGGGTCATGATGTTACGATGAGGACAGAGTAACAGGAGACTGAAAAGATCTGGAATCAGCTGCAAGTTGAGATGGAACAGAGACAGGTCTGTGTAAGCATAAATGAACACTGACAGTTGGTCACTGAAACAGGTGAGCAATGAAAATGAGTACGTGTTGAGTGTGTGTATTGTACCTGCTGTCTTCCTCGGTCTATCCTGTCCATCAGTTGGTCTCCACTTTGACGCTCCTCATCCAGGTCCAACTCCAGCTGGGTAACCCTGTCCTGCAGAGCAATTCATCCATACTGTCAAGGAGGGATGCTGCTATATAAATGTTTTTTCTCTATGGAAGAGCCTAATAGTCAGTGGCAACTGAGTTATACTGCACATTATACGTGTCAGACCATTGGCAGAGGCCTGCAGTAAATATGATGTTTGTGAAATGACTGGGATAAATATTATTCTTAATGAGAAGGAGGAAAGAGACAGATAGAAAAACCAACATTTACTCATCATCGTACTGTACCTCCATGAGTTTGATGTGTCTGGATTTGTCATCTTTAGTGTGGGCGATTGTCTCAGCCACCACCTCCAGATCATAAATCTTTTGCTCCAAGGTCTTCTCCTTGAGTACAGCCTCATCCCGTTCCCTCTTACACTGCCGCAGGTCCTCGTCCCGGAGTGACAGCTACAGGGAGGACAGGCACAACATCAAACAACATACAGGAAGAGCATCAACATAAGAGCATGTGTAAAATTATTGAACCATGATTGCTGATTATGACCAACAGATTCTCAGTATACTTGGTAACTATAGAGTTAGCAAGTATACTGAGAATCTGTTGGTTTTGATTTTACAGAGAACATTTTTTCATGATCCTGTTGATTGATCCCTGGAGGAGAAATGTATCCGTGCAGCAGATAGGATGCTTTTGCTGTAAAGGAGGATTCATGTTGAAGGACCGTCTTCCTAATCACTGTGTCACCCAGCTTCGTATCAAAGTATTACTCTTGTAGCAATGACCATGAGTTTAGTTTCTGCTTAGGGAAAAGATTATATGGTTCTCCTGAGTGACTAATGTAGCCAGCACACCTAGTGTTTCCCCCACATTCATTCATCAGCCGTGCCCCCCCACAGCTGGAAAATTGCCCTCACTGCTTAATGTGAAGACAATGAAAACTCATCATCGGAGCTTATTTTTCACCCAGAACAAATATTTGGCAATTACAGTAGAATTGTTCCATATTTCATGACATTATTATACTTAAATAAGGCCCAATTTAAACCAGGACAGGTACTGAAACTAATACTGGAGATCGGTCTAAGAGCCCTGACCCTAGTCTGTGGAATGAAATACCACCGACCCCTACTGCTAGCAAACAACACACTCTTACTTCAACCAGTAATTCCAACAGTGATCACAAAATGCCATCTATAGCTGTAGTACTTTCATTAAAATGAGTGGTGTGTTTATATTTTTTAGCTTTGGACTCACACCAATGAGCCATGGAGCTACAATTGAGTGTACAAAGTCGACCTTGTAAGTGAAAATTGCTATGGCTTCTCTTTTCAGCAGGTTTGCAGCCAAGGCGTATCATTTTGGTGAGGGTCTGCCAAGTATAGAAGGGTGGAGACGGACAGTGTATTTGAGAGCAATTGGAAAAGTGACCTCACTAGGCCCAGTTTGGAGCAAGAGGTCCATTAGAGGTTCTCAGGAGAGGAGAGGAGGATGTGAAGTCAGCCAGCCCAGCTTTCACAACAATGACATCCTCCTCTTCCTGTACACCAGCTGGACAAAGATACATCAGCGCAGATGTAGATGGGGAAAAAAAAAAAAAAGATTATTGACATTGGCCTTGCATATATAGGGAAATCTACTGAGTCACATTTGTACTGACTCTATGCAGGGAAGCCTCTGAACATAATTTTCAAGCCTTAGCCTCCAAAAGCCATTAAGAATAGGATATTAATTTTTGTTTTACTATCTCCATGATGCTTTTGTTGCTTTACTCAATGTCTTGATGTTGTTTACGCCTACCCTTCTACAATGTTTGAAACAACCTTTAGGTAGTTCTGTAGGCTCTCTCTTGTAATACTTTGGTTTTCAAAATGTTCTATCCCATGTTGTCTTGTCGCCAAACTACTTTCATAGACCTCAGAAAACATTTGCTTATTTCTATGTGGTCATTGTATACATGTTCTCAATTGCCCTACCCAGTAAAATAAATATTAGTTAAATAAATCAAATCAAATCAAATGGCCAAATGAGCCAAACCCTTTCTAACACAAATTATTCACACTGGCCTATTCCTGTGTTGAACAAAACATTCCTAACATACCAAAGTGCAGACAAGGTTAAATTGCTCAAATGCAAACAAAGAGGAGTGGCCTGGCACTGTTGGAGTTTTACAGTTATGGTATAAATTATAATAAAGTGCGAGTTGGCCAAGGTCACCGAGGGATTATAAAGAGAATTATCACAATTCCCTTTCTATTCTAAAATCTAGTGCAAACAAAATCAACTCACGTTTCATCGGGCACAGAGAGAATATTACTCATATTTTCTATGGCTTGACTTGACTTGTTCAACTACTTAACTATAATACTACCTCCACTGACCAGTCCATTAAGCAGTCTGTATTTATATGACCAGCCCAGTTTGAGTCTGGAGAGCAAAAATTCCTAAGTCCTGACATCACTCTCTGAGAGGAGAGGATGATGCTAGTGGGAGGTGTCAAACCACATTGACTCAGAACAATGGCTCATCATCTGTTGCTCTGCATGGGAGAGCTTGGTTAGCCTGACTACTGACAGCCATGTGAGCTGTGTGAGTGTTCAAATCTGCCTCTTCTCTCTCTGTGAGAGCCCATTACGTTGTACGAGACTGACATGGCCTACCTGTTCTTGTAGGGTCTTAGCAGCCAAACGAGACTTTTCCAGCTCTTGTCCCCGCTCTTTCAGCTGCCTGTGAAGCTCCGCCAGCTCCCAACGGTTCTTCTCCTTATAGATATCAATCTGCTCCTGCAGCTCCTGGGTGGACGACTGGGATGCCTCCACAATCTCATTCATCTGCAGGAAGAGAGAGAGAAAGTCAAGGCAACAGAAAAAGGAAAATAAGAGAAATCTAATAGAACTACAGTGAGTAAGATGTGCCACAGGTTACTGTTACTGTCAGAAATACAAACATGGGATATAAGTAAATGTGGAAGTATAGTAAGCATAGAATAGACTCCAGTATACTCACCTCCCTCTGAAGTTTCTCCACTGTACGGTCCAGCAACCGCCTCTCATCCTCAATCTCATTCTTAGTGTTCTTGAACTGCTCCTTCTGAGTCTTCTCTTCCTGTAACCTTTCCCCTAACTCCTTATGTTCATTGTTCAGTTTGGCCAAGTTCCTCTGTAGAAGGTCACAGTATCAAAGATGTCAGGTCTACCAGTCAAAATTCATCAAACTGTGCTTGTGGTATACATTTTCTCAAGTTTCTCTACACATGTCAAGACGCAGTTAATCTCACCTGTACATCCTCTAACCGCATGGTCAAAGCACGGTTGGCACGTGACATCTCCTCCTCCTGCTCCTTGATTTCAGCCAGAGACTCTTCCAGCTGCTTCTTCTCTCTCTGTTATTACACATTAAGTTATATGAAACGAAGACCCTGTTCACATGAGCATTTGTGATGTCAAAAAACTGATGATATCCCATGTATTTCAATGAGACCTATGCGTTGATGGATGAAAATATCGCAACCTAGTCCATCATAAAAGTTGGAAATGTTTAAACTTTTGACGGATCAAAGGTAAACGTGATCCGCTAACGCACTTCAAGCCAGTTAAATTTGTACAGAGACGATCTCTGCCCATTTGGGTTCTGCAATGCCCTGCAGGGAAACAAAAATTGGAGGAGCAGATTATCACTGCGGTCCTTGCCTTTCCAGTGGGGAGTGCTCAAACTGGCCTCGCAGGTTCATTCTTACTAGTTCATTCAACTCAACCTAGCTGGTTTCAACGCATACTTCTCCATGAATTTGACCGACGCCAAACGTCCCATGTGAACGCTGCCTTATATAATCAATTGCTACGATGTATGTAATGGCAATCTAGAAATTATACCAGCAGGATTTTATAAACAGCTTAATGTTGCAGTCCTGACAGACTTACTGCCTCCCTCTTCATACCATCTTTGATAACTCACCTCCTGTCTGCCAACTCTGTCCCCCAGCCGGCTCTCCTGAAGCTTGGCCTCATCAATGATGCGGTTGAGTTTGGCCACCTCATTCTCCAGCTCCTGCGCCCGCTTGCGCAGTCGCTCAGCCTCCTGGGTCAGACGCCCT